>RCUC01147851.1:0-43563 GCA_003697995.1 Taxidea taxus jeffersonii | reverse complement strand
TAACCCACTGAGCCACCCAGGCACCCCCAACAACTTTTCAAAAATGACTTATAACTCCATTAAGTTAAAGATAAAGAAGGTAAAGATAAAGATAAAGAAAGATACTATTTTTAAAGATCGAGAAAGCCCCCCACAGGTATATCATAATGAAACCATAGAACACTAAACATAGAGACAAAATCTTAGAAGCAGTTAGAGAAAAAAGACACAGTACATACAGGTGCACAAAATTAAGAATTGTTGATTTTTCATCAGAAACACTAGAGGCTAGAAGACAATAAAACAGCATCTTTAAAGTGTTGGATGAAAAATTCTGTCCTTCTGGAATTCTATACTGAACAAAAATATTCTTCAAAATCAAAGGTTGAATAAAGACATTTTCAGATAAACAAAATCTAAGAATATTAATCATTAGAAGACCTGAACTACAAAGGATGCCCTTTAGTCCTTAGGGAAATAATGCCAGACAGAAACTACAGAAAGAAGGAAAAGTACCAGAAATAATAACAATTGAATAAGCCAGTTGTGACATTTTCATATAATGAAATGATACTCAGTAATAAAAAATAGTAACTACTAATAAGTGCAATAACATGGATTAAGGCGACTCAAAGGAGCCATGCACAAAAGATGTCATGTTGTATTATTCCTGTTATATGACATTCTAAAATAGGAAAATCTAGCAATATAGTGATATAAATAATATCTCTGGCATCTTGCCATGGGGGTTTTGACACTGAGTCTCAAAGAGTAAGTGGGAACTTTCTAGGGGGATGGAAACTTTCTATAGCTTGATTAGGTAGTAAATGAATATATTAGTCAAAAGTCAACAGTCTACATACTTAAAATGTGTGAATTATTTTACAGCCAATAAATGATAAGCTTAATAAGGTGGGTTAAAAAAGTTTTAAATTACCTCTCTATGAGACTTTGCCTGAGCAACATCCCCCTTTTTTTTTTAAGATTTTACTTATTTATTTGACAGACAGAGATCACAAGTAGGCAGAGAGGCAGGCAGAGAGAGAGGAGGAAGCAGGCTCCCTGCTAAGTAGAGAGCCCAATGCAGGGCTCGATCCCAGGACCCTGAGATCATGACCTGAGGTGAAGGCAGAGGCTTTAACCCACTGAGCGACCCAGGCACCCCCTGAGGACTCTTTTTAAAACTACTCCCTTTCATTAGTTTTCTCCATAGTATGAATCACTAACACAGTAGATATATTTTTAAAATTTAAATTAAATTTAGTTTAATTTAGTGTTTTCATTGTATAATTGTAAGTATAGTTGAACACAATATATTTTGTTTATCTTGCTTTATCTTCCCTTCTAGAACATAGCTGCCAGGTAGGCGAGGACTTTGCTTCTTTCTTTCATTGCTGTGAACATTGCCAACAACAATGCTTGGTGCTACTGGCCCAGTTAATGCAACATCGATGAATAAATGAATACACATATGAACAAATGAGGGAAAGAATTGACTTTCTTCACAGGTATCAAAAGTAAGACTGTGTACGTAAGCTAAAATAATGTTCCGCCAGTATGTCCTGAAACTCAAGACACCAGATTTTAATCTAACTCAAAATGAGGAGGCAAGAAACATGAGCGAAGAAAGTATTACATATAGACTAAATACATGTGTCGGTAGTTGTCATGCCATGTGACATTCTTGACCTGTGCTCTCCACAGATGAACTATGGATGTTTACAACCAGTACAACCTCAGATGTTTTTCTGTACTTTACCCACTAGAAGATAGAGGTGTATATAACCAGGGAATGAGGATACCAAAGGGGAGGGAAGTGGTTGTAAGAGACAGGGAAGGGATGTAAGAGACAGGGGTGGGTGATCTGCTGTTTATCATCCCAAGACCCACCACCTCAAGGTTTCTTTCTGGTTTTGTTTTGTTTTCAGGGAATTAGTTAGGTGTAAAGTTTCTTCAATGTATAGATCTTGTGACATCTGGGCCTGGCCCATCTCTGGCTACCAACAAGTGCTGATAAGCACTTTGTTTGGTTTTTTAAGATATATTTATTTATTTGAGAGAGAGAGAGAGAGCACAGCGGGGAGAGGCAGAGAAAGAGTCCCAAGTAGACTCCATCCTGAGCACAAAGCATAACTCAGGGCTTAATTCCAAGACTCTGAGATCTCAACCTGGGCTAAAACCAAGAGTTGGAAGCTCAACCAACTGTGCCACCCAGGACACTGCTGGTAGCACTTATGATGGGCATAATACTGGAGTACAAATTTGATCTCAGTTCCAAAGATTTAGGAACCTCATTAGTCTCAAATTTCAGACAAGTGAGAAAAACCCACCTAGCTCTCTTCTTATTGAAAGGTCTATTTTATGGAAGATATTTACCGTGAAGAGAGAGTTCTCCTTCAAGGTAGGGAAAGTTTAGAAGGGGGTGTGCATAAAGTATCACAAGCATCCTGCTCCTGTCCTGAGCATCATACCGTTCCAAAGAAAAGAACACATTGGATTCCTAGTTCCAGGTAAGGGCATGTTTATATCATAGTTGATAAAACAAGATTCCAATGTGCAGTGCCATCTGGATGGCTCCGACAGCCATGACCTCAGGGCCACCACCTCCAAGGCAAACTCCAGCTTCACTCTGCTCTGACTTCCGCTGCACTCAGATCACATAGCACACATTCCAGCGCCTCACCACGGTCTGCCCTGTCTGCAGTTCCTACACCCACCCCCGCATGAGTATCAGTCTCTCCAGCACCAAAGTTCAAAAAACAGGTACCTTGTCTCCTACTTTATGCTTAACGTTAAACAACAGCAACACATTTCATTTCTTCGTTTTTACCCTTCATTCCCCCTGACCACCACTCCTATCCCTCCCCCCATTAGAGAGTTAGTGCTCAAAGAAACTGGGGATTGGGGACCCAGGGTCTTGGAGTAGGGGGGAATATTCATACTTCTCATCCCATGTCCCTGTGATTACTAGAGTTAGAATTCCCAGCAGTCAACACTTTCAATGGAAAGGAGAGGAATCTGAGAGCATTCTTGAGGCAGTAGTGAAGGTATGCAAGAATAAAGATATTTTATAAGAGATCTTCGTGTCTGAATAGGGGGATGGGGAAGGCGGCCTGGAAAGGGGAGCCAAGGCGAGGCAGAATGGAAAGAGGGTGAGCGCAGGAGTGAAAATAAACATGGAGATATTGATAAAAGGAAGAGGGAGAAGAAATTCACCTGAGGGAGTATTTAAGATTTAACAAGGAGCTTCGGGGCGGGGGGGTAGGAGGTGGAGAAGATGAGCCTATGGGTGCTTTGAACCCAAGCCAAGAAAACTGAGTAACAAGAGACCATGCATTTGTGACTATTTCGACATTTTGCAGCTTTGGGCAGCGTGAGGGAATTTCAGGGTTTCATGTTACTTGTGTGTGGAGATTTCTTGATGCAGGATAATAGTAGATGTGATGGAGAAGCAATTACCAAGACAGCAGGGGTGTGTGTGTGTGTGCACGCGCACGCGTACGCACATGCATGCTGCATTTGGAGACCTTGCAGGAGGTCTTCTCCTCTCCTGCCAACTTTGGCTCTGTATGTGAAGTGAGCATCTGTCTCCTCCCCCACTATCACAACCACAGAAGGTGATGGTTCCACTTCCAGGTGAACCTCAGACCACCCAAGATGAATTGCTCTTCGTCCCCTGTCCCCAACTGTCAAGTTTCCAAAGAGACTTTTTGATGGAGAGATTATCTTCTTTTCAACCCCACAAGCAGGTGTAGAGGATTTCTGTCTGAGTAGAAAGTGCACAATGCATCACGCATCCGTTGTAAAGACCAGTGCAATTCTAAGCCAAGCAGCACTACCGAAAGCTATTTTTATCTGAGATCAAAAGGCCAAGCCACTGTGATGGTGGAGGCCATAACCAATCTCCAAGCTTATCTTGTACCACTTTCTGCAGCTCAGGCCCTCCAGCCCACTGGCCTCTTGCTGTTTCTCAAACACAACCTCTGCATCTGCTCTCTGCTTGAAGCCTCTGACCCAGCCAGACCTCCAGGGTTTTGGATCTGTATCTAAACTGTTTCCTACCCTGCATCACCCACTTTCAGCTTCCTTAAAGCACTCACCACTCTTGATGTAATCTAGTATCTATTTAGTTATTTGTCTTATTTGTGTCTTTATCATTAGAATGATAGCTTAGGGCTGGGAGCACTGGTGCTGCAGAGGGGATCTGGCCTGTTTGCAAACTCAGCTTTTCAAGGCTCCTCCACTTGCTTTGATTCCTTGCCCACAAGCTGCTGCAGGCGGCAGTTTGCGCTCCGTACGGTCCCAGCTCTTGGGTTCTCACGTAGAGAAGGTGTGAAAACCTTTTTTTCTCTGTGGGAGCCTACACTTAGCCAGCTTCAGAGCCCAGAGCTACTGAGTCAGGGCTGACCCAAAGCTGAGTTGTGAAGGGTCAACCAATCTTTTCTATCCTCGTCTTCACAACTGCATTTCCATGCTTCAATCCCTTCCCTTGGCCCTTCACGGTTCCCTGTTTTTAGGTTAAGGGACCCCCAGGGCATGGCTTAGCCAGCCTGCCTTGCCCAGCCCAGCCCACCTCTCTCTCCACCCCCTAGCCTCAGTCCAGGGTGCACCCCTCTCCACCAAAGAGTTGGTTCTGGGAGGCACAATGGGAGGAGGGATACTGGGGTGACAAAGATAGAGATTCCTGGCCACTTCTTTTCATCTTTATGATTAGCAGTTCTGGGCAAATCACTTCTTTCTGAGACTTAGTTTATTTCTTTGTAAATCTATGATTTATCCCCCAATTTATCTAGCTCAGAGCATCTCTAGGTTCAAAAGACATAACGGATGTTGTATACACCTAAAATCTTACCCGACCTTCTAAACTGAGAAGATCACACTAGAGCTATTTAGAAGTAAATGGTTCACAGCTCTTTAGGAACTAGTCTGGGCAACACAGATTGATCTACAAAATAATAAATTCAGTTGATAGTCAGCCCTTAATGGCCAAAAGTGGCGTTAAGGGTTATACCAGTTAGGTGATGTATTTCCATTTACATCAAATCTCTTCAAGTAAATGCAATCTTAGGGAGAAATCATTTAAGGTGAGGATTTCAGGTGTCAGGCTGACCTCTAGAGGCAATACCTTGAGGGAGAAGTGGTGGTTAACACTCAAGTCCTAGTTTGGATCATTGTCCTCCTAGCCTCTACACAAAGTCGAGCATGCACGTCTCCTGTGATCTGGACAGACCAAAGATGGTCTCAGAACTTACCATCTTCTTTACACAACTAGTTATTTCACAACTCTTGCCTCATCAAAACGATGTTTTTCTCTTGGCTTGCTTTCTCTTTCAAAGTACCCGACTACAAATTGCAAAGACCAGGTGGACCTGGGCAACCCCAAACAGAAGTCATGTCATCTGGCTTTGGCAACTTCCTCTCCTCTGTGACTGTGGGAACAGAAATAAAGACTCACAGACTCTCGGAGTAGATGGGAACTTAGAGGTCGGTGGGCCTGGCCTCTCTCAGTGCTGCCAGTCAACTGATATGCCTATAGGACGCTTACTCAGTGCCAGATGCTAGAATGGGTCCTTGCGAGGGTAGGACCAAGGTGCTGAACAGGACAGTGTGGCTAACCCTGTGGAGAAAGGCAGGCAGGCAGACAAGAGGTTGGGATGGACAGATAAATACTGTGAGGTGGAATGCTCAGATTCATGTGTGGACTGTCTCCCAAAGTGGGGGAATCAGAAAAGGCTTTTTAGGGGAGGTGGGTTTTTTGTTTCACACATGTTTTTGTGTTTTTTTAAGTAACTCCATGCCCAGTGCAGAGCCCAGTGCACGGCTGAAAGCCAGGACCCTGAGATCAAAACCTGAGCTGAGATTGAGAGTCAGATGCTCAATTGACCGAGCCACCCAGGCACCCCAGGAAAAGAGGAGTCCTGAAGGAAGAAAAGGAGTAAACCAGAAGAGGATCAAAAGGAAGTGGGGGTGAAGAAGATGAAGAAGTTCTAGGTAGTTTATAGCATATGCAGGGCAGAGAGAATCAGAAAGGAAGGGAGGTGGGAAGAAGAAAAGGAGAGATGGAAAGTAGGCAGAGAGGCAGGTAGAGAGAGAGGAGGAAGCAGGCTCCCCACTGAGCCTGGAGCCCGATTCGGGGCTCAATCCCAGGACCCTGGGATCATGACCTGAGCTGAAGGCAGAGGCTTAACCCACTGAGCCACCCAGGCGCCCCGACTTTGAAGGTCTTAAACAGCACGCTGAATTCTAAGATTTCTTCAGTGGTTCCCCACCACCAACAGACAGTTCATTCCACTGGGAGGTAGGTCAGTTTGTTAGGAAAATGTGTGTTCCCGTGAAGTCCAAAGACGCCATCTGCAAGAACACGGGAGAGGTGCTGCCCTCCCTAGTCCCCTTGCTCTTCCACTTGCAGCGGTCTCAATACTGGGAGACTTTTTCTTACCCCACCACACCCCACATTTCCTCTTCTTCAGGGTTCCCAAACCTGATCCCTTCTACCTCTGTTCATAGACACAGAAGAGCTCTCCTTGGAAGCAGGGGGCTTGGAAATCCCAGTTTTTCCACTCTTGCCTCTCTAGGAAAGTGAATTGTCTATACCATAGATGTTCAGACAGCCCTCTGGGCACAGATGAAGCAGATGAGGCCTCTCCTAGTGGCAGTGGAGACGTTTGTGCAGACACGGAGGGTTTCTGATAACACTCCATCTCTGGCATTGCTTCCTTGATTAGCTAGCTCTCCCACTGCCGCTCAGCTGGCCAACCACTTCCTCTTCATTCTTGCCTGTTCTCCCAGGAACATACTCTTTTATGGTGCTGTTTTGTTAAGGTTCACATGTAACTATTCAGTTTTTTCTTACAGCTTCTTTCTCTGAAGGTAGGTACATCCTAATTGAGATGCCTTAATGCTCCCCAGCAGCATGGCGTAATGGTAAGAACAGTCTTCAGAAGTCAGAAAGACCTGAGTTTGAAATTCGGCTCAGCTGATTCATAACTGTGGGACTTAGGAAATAGACCCAGCCTGTGTGAGCTTTGGTTTCTTCATCTGTATAATGCTTAGCAATGAAGATCTGACTTCGTTTGGGTCATGTCCTCCATACAAAGTTGGAGGGCATTGGGTTGCAAGAGCCAGTGGCTATTAACGATCAAAACGACAATGGTAATGACCATCTGGCTCTTCTACTCCCAAATGAGTGCCCTGGGTCGACTGACTTACTCAAAGTCTCAGTTTTCCCGTCTCTTAGATGAGGATAACAGCAATAATTTGGTAGAGCTGTTTGAAGAGCCAATGTGATAAAAATGTACAAAGTGCACAGGAGGCCCTCGAACATGGGTATGTGCTCTTTGCCCTGCAAGGGACTGCTTTCCTTTTAGCCAGCCACCATCAGACGCCCTTCTCTCCACCTTGGGTTTTCCTGTCAAGGGCCACAGGCTCTTTCTGGGCAAACGGCCTCTGAGATGATGAGGCTTTCCTTTCTGTTTGCCTAAAATCAGAGTCATTTTTCTGTCCCTTGTTTCTCTTGTGTTGTTTCTTTCTGGCCTCTTATGGATTGAATTTTGTGTTCCCCACCTCTTCTTAGGATCAGAATGGGGCGGGATAAAAAAGTGTGTTGTGTCCTAAAACCCAGCACCTGTGAATGTCACCTTATTTGGAAATAGGATCTTTACAGATTTAAGCAAGTTGTTCTGATAGGAGAAGAGAGCACCATTTGGAGACAAAGACATAGGAGACAGTCCCTGAAGACAGAGAGAGATTGGAGATTTGCTACCACAAGCCAAGGAAGCTGGGACTACAGAAATCGGAAGAGGCAAAGAAGGGTCCATCCCTAGAGGTTTGGATGAAGCATGGCCGACACCTTGATTTCAGACATCTGGTCTCCAGAATTGTGACAGAATGTGTATTTATCATGTCCAGCCACCCTGTTTGTGGTCCTTTGTTACAGCGGTCACAGGAAGCTGATGCCCTGACCCCACTGCTAGTTAGAGTCCACTTGAGTGTGAGGTTTACTAACTTGTGAAATGAACATTCTTAAAGTCCACCTGTAGAACTGACAAGTTGTTTACCCAAAGTGGGGGTGATGTATTATGCGCTTATGTGTAGAATAAAATGGATAGAAAGGAGCACGGCTAGTCTGATCAAGAAGGGGAAAGAAGGGGCACCTGGGTGGCTCAGTGGCTTAAAGCCTCTGTCTTTGGCTCAGGTCATGATCTCAGGGTCCTGGGATAGAGCCCCACATCGGGCTCTCTGCTTAGTCGGGACCCTGCTTCCCCCCATCTCTCTCTGCCTGCCTCTCTGCCTACTTGTGATCTCTCTCTGTCAAATAAATAAATAAAATCTTTAAAAAAATAAATAAGAAGAAGAAGGGAAAAGAACCACATAGAAGACTCAAAGCTCCACTCTGTTAATGAATAAGACAAAGCAACTTGGAAAAGTCGGGAAGGTCTGAAGTGAGGGTCAGGATGGGAAGAATCACGTGGCCACCATTCACAGGTTTCAGGGGGCTGGCATTTTTGTGCTGATTTAATCTATGATTTCAGCTCATCAAGGGATAAGGTTGAAAGACTAAAAATTAGCCACAGGGTACAACTTTACTCTTGGCTTAACAGAGGACTAAAGACATAAAGTAAGCTGCCGTGTCAGAACTTGCAGGGCAGTGTGAAACACTGGGGTTTGAACAAAGCTGGGTTGGCCTGAGTATGAATTACAGGAAGAAAGGAAGGAAGAAAAAGAAAGAGCTCTGGGCTATTTATTCCTTTTCTATAGAACACATTGAAGAAAAGATTTGTCACATGTCACAGACCCAGCTGGAGGACATGGGGCCAGACAGGGCACAAGGGACATGAGTCACAGCTCCCAAGTTTCAGAAACTCCATATGTGGGAGCCCAGCAAGAGGCTCACCACTGTTCTGATGGAGTCCCTTTGGTTTGGGGGGCTGCATGAGCTTTAGCCAAAGGTTGTGCAGGTCTTAGGACATAGAGCCAGTGATGATGGCCTTGGACTCATGCAGCACAGTGTTTTAGGTAAAATAGTATGTATCTCTCAGCTGGGAGGGGATGGAGGAAACTGGTTGATGTTATATTGATGAGGTGATCAGATCTGATGGGGCTGGGGTGGCTTTTGGCTCAGCCTAAGACTACAGTGGACTTTCAGCTGCCTAGCATGTGTTCTTCCCTTGTTTCTGGGAACCGCGTCCTGATGTTCCTTTGGAGACTCAACCTTTCTCAGTTCCTGCTGCTAGGGGCAGGGACACGGCCACGAGACAGCCAATCAGCATATTCCATTGTCGTGGCCCCACAGTAACTGATTTAAGAGTGGGCACATAGTAGCCCCAAGAGTCAATCCTAGGGCCTTTTACAAAAACTATTGAGGACAAGATGCAGTCCTTTGGGTTGCTGAGAGAAGAGGTTGAGCACCGGAAGCCGCTGGGGGCCATTTTGGTACCGTGTTCAAGAGCCAGTCTGAGTGCCAAGGGATGGAGAGAGAGAGTCCTGATGAGACTGAGCCCTTACATCTGGCTACACCTAAAGCTCTTTTTTGTCACATGAACAAACGCATTCCAGGCTTTTATTTTTTTAGGCCACTAGAAGTTAGGTTTCTTGGAAACCTAAAGAGTTCTGACTAGTACACAGACTAGGCACAATAGGACCACAGAAAATGCCACCTAAATTGACAGAAGGCAGAATATACGAGACATAATGTGTGGCACGTGGCACCAGAAGGCTTGTAAGCTAAAGATATGGTCATGGGAATAGCTCTGAGTATTTTTGGAGTATTTTCGAGTACTTAATGAGTACTTAACTAGTATTGTTTTCGAGTACTTAAGAGTATTTCCAAACATAAAATGATGGTATTACTCTTTTAAATCCTTCTGGGATTAGGGAACCAAAAAAAAGACCCCAAAACAGTAATCTGAATTCTTCCTGTAGTAATATGGCATCAAAATCTTCATAAAAAGATCGTCCTAAAGGCAAGAGGTGTGGGTTTCCTCTGGACTCTGTTCTAGGGCTACCAACTTGTTCTGGTTTGTCCGTGGGACTGCCCTGTTTTATAATGGAGAGTCCCCTATTCCCAGGACCACCTATGTCCCTGGCAAACCTGGGTGGTCTGTCATGCTGTACCTTGGGGAAGCTCCAGGTTTTCATAAAGGACTACAGTGCTCACTGCAAAAGGAGAAGGCAGTCAAGCGACCTCTTCTGCTCCAGTCAGAGCAATTTCTCTTTTCTTTGTTTAAAAAATCAGAGTCTCTGCCTAATATTTGGGGGGGGGAGGCAGGGAAACCCTCTCTTTGAGGGACCTCCCTTTAGAGTTCCATGATTTAATTTTCTTTGTTACGAGACAAATGGCTCATATAGACCAGTGTTTCCTGCACCTGGCTGGTCACAGAAGTCACCTGGGGAATTTTAAAACAACACACATTCCTGGCTACCACACCTGGAGATTCCAACTCAGCCAGAATCAAGTGGAGTCAGAGATCTGTAGTTTTAAAAAAATCTTTGCAGGTGACATACCTATAAATTATTCACAAATGCTGGTATGTTAAGTATCATTAATAATAAATCACTTTCCACACACCTCACAAATGGCCAGGACAGACCATTGTTTGCGGTAGGTTCCACTACACCTTAAACTTTCCATGCGTCAGGAGGGCTTGTTCAAACAGCTAGATGGACCCCCCCTGAGGCTTTCTCTGTCTCAAGGGGGCGCTGGGGCAGGACAGGGAATTTGCGTTTCTGAGATGCTCACTCTGCGGTAGGCGTCATCATTGTAGAACATAATAAGCTTCGTGGAGTGTCTTATCTGGTCTCTTTCGTCTTTGTAATTAATTTAAAACACCCCTTAGCACAGTCCTTAGTAAATTATTGATGAGCCAATGTGTGGATAAATGTGCTATTGGCCTCAGTGACGGAGACCTTTCCACTCACTTTCTAAAGAATATTGTGACCTATATCCCTTAGCGTGTAAGAAAGGTTTCTGTTGGTTATCTAAGGAATATTGTCTCAAGGGACCTCCGCTGAGGACAGGGTGGTAACAACAGGATTTCCTTCTCTGGGCTTTAGGGGCTTTGCGCTGAATACAATGAGGTAACTGCCACGTTCTGTCCTGAGGCCTCCAGACACGAACACTGGACTCTCCCCAAGACTCCATGTTGCTTGTTTGTCACTTTCTAAGCTGACAGATTTGCTTTTCACCCATCAATTCCTTTCTGTCTTTAGCTTGTCATTATATTTAAAATTTTGAACTGATTGGCTGGGACATTACCTAAACATATTTTGGTTGCTGTGACTCTTAATTTCTGTGGAGAAACGTGTCATTATCCCTCTGGAAGCCCAAGAACGATTGTTCCAATCTCCGCTTAGGCTGTGCATCCCTTGGCCCGTGCCTGTCCTCTGTTGGTGCTGGGGCAGCTGCGGGCACCTTGGCACCGTCTTCCCACCCATCTTCATCAGTGCGAGAAATGGTTCTTGTAGGACAGAGAGCCCTACGCATGGCCGCAATCGGACCTCAACCCGGACACGCCCCAAACAAAGTCAGAACAAAAAAAGAAAGCCACTGACCATTATTAGCTGCTGAATGCAGGAGTACACTGTCCAAGTTCTGCAGGAACATTCAGATGGTGTTTAAGTGGCTTTGTAACTAGTACGCAGTTACTTGAAATAAGAAACGGTGCCCCGAAAAGCACAAATAATAATAATGATAATAATAATAATAGAATTTAAAGTTTCCCTCTTTTTATTAAAAGAGAGCATGATGATATTTCAAACAGATGGTTCTTCAGTTGGTATACGGTCTAGTTACCCCAGAAAACAAGAGATGTGCCCAAATGCAAGAACCAGAGGACCATCCCAGCTCCTCCCTGGAAAGAGGGTTTGCTTTTGGTCAGAGTGTATAATTATGGAGAAATAATCCCTTCTACATCAGCTCTGCAACATCAGCCTAATGGCTAAGTCTGTGGCAGGGAACGAAAGCAGGCTTCTCTGCCCATTTGAAGGCGGTCATCTGGGTCTCAGCTCCGAAGGTGACTAGTTAGCAACTAAAAGAACAGTTTGCTAGTCCACAAAGTTAACAACATGATGGAAACGCTGACTTTTGACCCAAAGCCATAGTGGTAGAAATGCTTGCCGGTGTAGAGCTGTTCCTTCGTACAAAGTGGTCTGAGAGGCTTGGATGTGTGTGCCCTGGAAGGTTCTGAAATCCTTTGGTGTTGTAATGACCCTTGTGTTTCAGGAAACACCTCTGAGCCGGGCTGACAGGAAAACTTCATGTCAGGTAACAACAAGTGAAATTGAAGACTGAAAAAGTTTTGACTCTCCCTTTGGAGTGTCAGGTCAGTCTCGAGGGAAACTGGGTATTTTCCTTGTAGGCTTTCAGAAACATGGTGAATGGTGATGGGTAGGGGGGTGGGAGGAGGGAAAAAACATGACCTGCGTGTCACTCTTAATAATTGCTTCTTGTCTTTGAATCGGATGTTGATATTTTTCCGCTTTACAGAATGTGTGTGTGCGTGTGAGTGTGTGTGTGTGTGCGTGTGTGTGTGTGTGTGTGAGAGAGAGAGAGAGAGAGAGAGATGGTTGGGGAAGGGTGTTGCAAGGAGAGATTGAAAACAACTCCCACCATTCACAGAGACTGAGGAGATTCAAACACTGAGAAGTCAAGTTCACACCATTGCAGGCCACAGAGTGAGAAGGCAAAAGTATCTTGGCTTAATTATGCGTATTACAACACTGCCTGCTGGGAAACTAGGCCGTCCTCAAAGTCCATCTTTTTTTTTTTTATTAAAGATTTTATTTATTTATTTGACAGAGAGAGAGAGACTGAGAGTGGGGATGCAAGCAGGGGGAGTGGGAGAGGGAGAAGGAGGCTTCTTGCTGAGCAGGGAGCCTGATGCAGGGCTTGATCCCAGGGTCCTGGGATCATGACCTGAGCCAATGGCAGACACTTAACGACTGAGACACCCAGGCCCCCAAAATCCATCTTTTTAAAAGTGGATCAGGATCAAGTATTTTGTAAGAGACACATGAGTTTGTAAAACTTAGAGTGACTTGAATGGGCTTCTGTATATAACGGAGAGAATACCAAGCTTCTACCATGTGGGAAGACAAGTCCTCAGCAATCTAATTCAGATGATTTACAGGAAGAGAGCCAGCAAGGGTTTCATTTGGGATGGGGGTGAAGGAGCACAGAGAGAAGGATAGATACATGGATCTCTGTAGGGAGATGGTTAAAGAAGTAGACTGGAGTTTCCAATCAGACCTTCCTGTTTACCCTTGGAATCTAGAAGCAAATGAGCCTTTGCTCAGGCGTCCAAGAAGTCATTGGCCATGTTTGAATTTCTCTGAGGAAGACAGTGGAGGAAGTTTCTGCTTTATGGTCTGGCCTCATGAAGACATACCTCACAGACTTTACAAAACAAGCGACTGGCTATCTGTATTTCACAACAGCCCATATTGGTGAGCCAATTTTTGGTAAATTCACGTTAAAGAGATAACTACACATAAGCCAGTTCAAAGTTATCTGTGAGTTCCCCTCCTTCTCCCGCAAAAACTTGACTTTTACCTCATGTCCTTCTGGACATATTCCTCCATATTGACGCTTGGTTGTCATTACAGAAGTTTCTCAAGAGCTGCTTCAACCATTATTACATTTTCTCTTTTATAATATCCCATATGAATTGCACCATGTTGTCAGTATCAGGCTTTGGAGAGAGAGATCTATCCCATAAAGTTGGTATCCAGTCTATTAAACACCATTTTTGTCATGAAGATCTTCTCCAGTTGAGAGAGCTTGCCATGTTAGTGCTCCATTTTGTTTCCAGATACCCATTCCCTTGAGGCTTGTCTCATGCCACTGAGGGACAAACCACTGAAGCAGTGTGGAAAAAAATAGCTCTTATCAAATAATTTTCTGGAATCCCTGCCTGTACCATGACAAAAGGAGGATGTTCTTCCATCAACAGAGGTTGATGTGGAATTCATAACGAAACTATCCATTGTTGCTAGAATTCTGCAGGCTTCAGTTGCCAGTGTGTCACAGGGCAGGGTGACGATTGTCCTTTCCAGCTCCAAATTCTGCGGTTCCAGCGAACTGCTGTTGGAAGAAGGCTCAGTCTTGAGTGCCACCCAGCTGGCAAGTATGGATAAATTAAAGAGACATCAAGCAAAAGAAACCCTTGGGACGCCTGGGTGGCTCAGTTGGTTAAGCGGCTGCCTTCGGCTCAGGTCATGATCCCAGCGTCCTGGGATCGAGTCCCACATTGGGCTCCTTGCTCGGCAGGGAGCCTGCTTCTCCCTCTGCCTCTGCCTGCAGCTCTGTCTACCTGTGCTTGCTCCCCCCTCTCTCTCTGACAAATAAATAAGTAAAATCTTAAAAAAAAAAAAAAGAAAAAAAGAAACCTTCACTAAGGATCAAGAGGGTATGACATGTGAGAAAGAGTTGGGCTACAAACTACAAAGGAGAGCAGCAAAATAACCGAAAGAGGACAAGATCAAGAGTCGGCTAATAATTTAAAGAGTCCGAAGAAGAGGAGGAAATGAAATAATCCTCACAAGTAAGAAAGGTGTGGTCATTGCTTCGCCAGGAAAGGGTACCACCCCTTACCTGAATGGCCCTCTTGTGAGAGGCTGATGGATCTTCGCAAGAGGAGAGAGCAATATAGCAGCAACAGAAAGGCTACCCAGCATAGGTTCCCACTCGATGTCCAGACACAGGCCAAGTCCTACCTAGGTGTAAGCATTTTTTGTGTGTATGCACATGAGGCACTTTTTCTTACTGCCATTTACTTTTGGGTACTCAAGCTGTATTCAATAAAGAGTGGAGGCTGGTCTCCAGAATTAAGCTGTTTGATCTGGAAATAAGAAAACTGCTTTTAGCAAGCCTGGTTTGGGGTTTTTCTACAAGAAACTTTTGTGCTTAGACAGCAGTACCATTGGGGTAGGAATCAGAAGAAAGGGGACCATGGTTAAAGTCTGATCAAACCCTAGAAGTCACCCTTTCTTTACCCTATTCACAGTAAATGGTTAAGAAATGCTTGTTGCTGATAAAAGAACAAAACACCCTTCAGTTCAGTGAGGAAACTTAGAGGAACATTGTGTGTCAACTATAACTCAATTAAAAAAAAAATTTCCAAACCTAAAGAAAAAGAAAGTAAAGGAAAACCCATCATGTAGATTTAAATCATTTCAAACAATTAATGATGTACAAATGAGGTGCTTTGTTTATTATGTGATAATTAAATGTTCTAATCAAAGATTCATAATGTCAATTATATGAAGAACTTTCATAAAGAATCTTTTGTTGCTATTAAAAAACGAAACTTAAAAATATCCAAAAATTATATATATATAATCTCCTTTGAGAATTATATATGGTCTAATCATATATGCATATATATGTATATATATATAAAATCTAAATGTGACCTTAAGAAACAATATTTGGCATTAATAAGTGAAGCTATACATTTGGAAGAAGGAGAAAACACTAGGGCCTGGAACATTCAAGAGAAGACGTCAAGAAGAAAAGAGTATGTGAGTGAAGTCTAGTACATGGTAGAAAGGAGAAATTAGACTGGGCAATGATGAAGCCACAACTATTCGAGGAATATTTGTTGGGACATTATAAAGGAAGAAAAGTGAAGTGCTAATGAGTGGTGTATGCTGGCAGTCTTCCATTTCATCTCTCCTCCTGTTTTGTGTGTTCTACCTCTCATTTCTCCTCTGCATGTCTTAAGTCCTACAGTAGTACCCCTGGGCCCGGCTAATACCAACCAGAGCTACAACGAATGCTTTGATCTCCATATTCTAGGAGCTTCATTTCTTATTTTTTCTAGATCCCATGAATTATTCTTCAAATTATGATATCGAACAGCCCTAGTCACATTATTCTTTCCCTTTAATTTCTTTTTCTTGCTTGCTTTTCTCACTAGAGGGAGAGATTGTGTAGGTGTCAAAATTTGGCACTGGGTTGACTCTCGTCATACAGGAAATACACACCTACACACTTGGGATATGTCATAAAGCACCGAGTCAAAGGTGAATCTCTTTTATTAAATGACAATACATCAGGAATTGAATGTTAAAGGAACAGACCTTTATTGACCATTCACCATATGTAAATCCTATGCAAATCTTTATAGGGGGCGGAAATGATTATGAAGTTTACAAAAGCTTCATTTCTTGGACAAGACAGATGGGTAACCACTAACTACGCTATTGTTGAAATAAACTATTGAGCCAAGACTCTGTTTCATCATACTCTATGATGATATGGCAATCTCCATTGAGAGTATATTTTTTTAACTTAAAATTTTTTCCTTATGTGATTTCTCTCATAGGATCTAACTACTGAGGCGAAATTCAAAGGATTCTCTTAGCTCTGTCTAATTTCCAAATCCTTTTTTTTTTTTTTTTGACTCAATGATCCCTCTCAATTAAAGGAATTCCTCTCAATGTAGAGACTTCTCTGGTTCAGCTGGATTAATGTGTGCCACAACTGTCTACTTGCATTCACAGCCAGCTATGGGATAATCATCCCGCTGACAGAATCAAAGACACAAAAACCCAGTGAAAGATGAAGTAGAGGGAATTCTGTCATATAAAGTCATGATTAACGGGTTAGCACTGGGAGGAGATGAGCAGGAGAAATTTCTTTGCCAGAAGTTGTGTAAACCTAAAAATGATTTACAATTGGATAACTTCAATTACCATGTGAAGATTAACCATCTAGATCTCATAAAAGAAAAGTCTTAGAGTGTTATGGGTACATATCCCTCCCCCCAAAATGAGAGACATCCACAAAGTATGCCTAATTGAGTAGGATAGAAAGACTGTGGTAAGTCCAAACTGTGCTCATTTGGGACAGTAAAGTACTAGACTCCAAGAGTATGGTTGGCTAAGGAAGATTCTGCATCATAGTGTAATTTTGTATGTAGTTTGACAAAGTTGTGTCTTCAAAAACAGTCAGCTACACTTCCAGGCTCCAGTTTCTGTGAGCCCGAGAAGGGAGGAACCTACCACTTCCATTCTTAGCTGGGGTTTGAAAGGTACTATTTTGTTTATGCTAAAATAAAGTGAATAAGTGCATGGATGTTTTTTAGTCTGGTAGATGTGCATTCAGATTCCGGGTTTGGCAATCTTGAGTTTTGTTTTTGTTTTTAAAGATTTTATTTATTTGACAGAGACAGACACAGTGAGAGAAGAAACACAAGCAGGGAAGCAGCAGAAGGAGAGGGAGAAGTAGGCTTCCCGCTGAGCAAGGGAACCCGATGTGGGGCTCGACCCCAGGAACCTGGGATCATGACCCGAGCCATAGGCAGACGCTTAATGACTGAGCCACCCAGGCACCCCGACAATCTTGAGTTTTTAGTCATTGTAAACCTTAGCAATTTTTCCTACTTGATGGTAATGGCTAAACAAATTTTTAGGGTTTCCTAAGTATAAGACACTGTTGTTGTAAGTGATGGATATATATTACTTAATCTAAATTCACAATAATCCAATGAACTGATGTACAGAAATGAGTTAACACAGTAGAACTGAGGCCTTAGAAAGCCCTGCTTGCAAGGTTGGCCCTTGTCTGGCATCTGGGAACTTGGATTTCAGGAGGGTTTCCACCATTCCCTGATAAGGGAATCTGTATGAACGATGTATAAACAATGTGGTTTATGCTAACACCTGCTCCCCTTCTGGAAGTTTGAAATTTTGGTATGTGGCAGACAAAGGGTGCTTAAGTGACTTGCCTGCAATGAAAACCCTAGCCCCGAGTCTCTGATGAGCTTCTCTGGTAGACACCACTTCACACCTGTCATAACTTGTTGGAGGAATTAAGCATATCCTGCGTGACTCCTTGGGAGAGGATTCTCAGTAGCTTGTGTCTGGTTTCCTCTGGACTTTGCCCCATGTGCTTTTCCCTTTGCTGATTTTGATTTGATTCTGTTGGGTGAAATAGATCATAGCTCTGGGTACGATTATATCTCGAGTCCTCTGAGTCCCCCTGGTGAGTCATCAAACTGGGGATGGGCTTAGGGACCCATGACACAGCTGTGCAGAAGTTTTAAAGGTGAGAAAGTGGCTTCAGGGAGAGGTTACCCCATGAGCAGTAACTATATTAAGGTCACACAGCAACTGTGTATTACCACCAGGACTTGAACCCGGGCAGGCTAGCTCCAGGGCCCTTGTTTCCGCTGGCGGAGGTTCTAAGCTTATAATACCTCCCCCATTGTGTGATTGTGAGGGCAAAGGAGGTGTGTTTGTTCAGAACATACTAAGTGCTCAGTGAAACTCTGTTACATAATTATGCACCAGTCCTCTATCCCTTCTACCTGCTAACCAGGAAATCTGCCATACATTTCCTATAGGCTGATGATAGATAAGTAGAATGTCTCCAAGAAGTTGAAACTTGCATGAAGAGGGAAATGGAAGGGAATGGTATGCAATTCAATGACTTTTTTTTTTTTTAACAATAATATCTATCACAAGACCTTCTCTTTAAGCCAAATGGAGCTTCTACGATTCCTCTCCTCTTTCCTTGCCTCTTCTGCCTCCTTGGGCCCAGGTTGGAGGGGCTGGACACTGTGGTGATGGTGATGAAATCTGCAGAGCTGGCTGGGTGTTTAGGAGAACTGAGGCAGAAGCAGGAGAGGGGCCAGGCAGTTTGGGTTGGGCCCCTTTCATTATGGTAACCCTATTTTTACCACCCATCCTCCAGATGGGAACACACTATCTTGCAACACAATAGTTTTTTTTTTCCTTTTTAGAAACCATCTTTTTAAAAAATTCAGTTTAAATAGCATAGAGTGTATTTTTAGTTTCAGAGGTAGACTTTAGTGATTCCTCAGTTGCATATAACAGCTAGTGCTCTTTTATCAAGTACTCTCCCTAATATCCATCACTTAGTTACCCCAATGCCCCCTCTGACCTCCTCTCCAGCAACCCACCATTTGTTTCCTATAGTTAAGAGTCTCTAATGGTTTGTCTCCCTTTCTGATGTCATCTTATTTTATTTTACCTTCCCTTTTCCTATGTTCACCTGTTTTGTTTCTTGAATTCCACATATAGGTGAAATGATCTGATATTTGTCTTTCTCTGACTGACTTTTTTTTTTTTTTTTTTGCTTAGCATAATACCCTCTAGTTTCTTCCATGTTGTTGCAAATGGCAAGATTTCATTCTTTTTGATGGCCGAGTAATGTTCCGTTATATATACCACATCTTCTTTATACATTCATCAGTCAGTGGAGATCCCGGCTCTTTCCATGGTTTGGTTATTGTGGACACTGCTGCTATAAACATTGGGGTGCACGTGCCCCTTCGGATCACTCCATTCATATCTTTGGGGTAAATACATAGTAGTGCGATTTCTGGGTCCTAGGGTAACACTATTTTTAACTTTTTGAGGAAACTCCATGCTGTTTTCCAGAGTGGCTGCACCAGTTTTGCAACAGAATACTTAATATTCTGCTTGCCAAAATCATTTCTCAATCGCCGTCACCCCTTTCCTACCTTTCAAACCTTCTAATTAATGTCGAAACATCCAGTTTCTTTCCACTGAGGCAGCTAAACGACTCTAGCATTTCACAGACTTGTTCCTACACTGTTTTCAAATAAAAACAGCTCTTCCTTATAAACACCTATTTGGAATATGTCAAAGCAAATGTATGGCAAGTTGCTTGTTGTCTTGATTAGTAGAACAAGATGTTCTCCTTAAAGCTGAGTTGGCTAAATCACAGGACATCTACGTGGCAGAATCTGGGCAATAAAGGCAGATGTCCTTTGATGCAAAACCTCATCTCCTCCATCTATCCCCTAAATACCTTCTACTAGAGAAACAAACTTATTTCAGAGTAAGAAATATGACTTCAAATGTAAATGGCAGGTGAGGAGTGGCTTGGCAATGCCAAAACCCAAATCAGTGAGATCAAATCCTTCCCTATGAGCACATTTTGATGAAGTCAGATTGGAAGGAGTCCACGCCTTCCATGGATATCAGATAGTTGGAAAGCAGACTTGGTGCTTTCCAAAGCACCAAGGAACGAGTGCCAAAAGAAGGAGCTGAGACTTGGGAAGGGAAGCCGAAGGGCTACTTCACCTGTACAGTAGATTTTCTCATGGGAAATCTTGACCTTTGGTGGGGAGCATGATGAAAGCAATATGGAAGAGGTGGAAATTAAAACAAAAACTTTCCATCTTGCAATAAAATCCACTTTTATCGAAGAAAGATGAATGTCCTCACACCAAAGGTGTGTGCGCTATCAGGATCCACTGGGAGGAGTTACCTTGTTCTGGATAAACTCCTTTAAGCCAATGACTCAGATTCAGTCCTATCCAGGTCTTTTGCTCAATTGCCCAATTTTACTTAAGTTACCTCATCTCTCCTACCCTGATCTCCTCAGGTTCATTATCTGTACTGTGGGGGATATAATAATGCCCCCAGGACCCCTGTGGACATTGGGTAAGATGATATGGGTCAATGGGCCGACTGAATTGTAAATCGGTACCTAAATGTCAGCCGTGAATAGTTTGTTTCAAGAATGGTAGCTATCACCAAGACTGAAGAGGAAGATCAAACGTAAAATAAAAACCTAGTTTTTACTGTATCGAACATTCAGAGAGGAGGGTTACCTCAGGAGGAGAGCCTTATAAAGCTACAGTACAAATGGAATGGGCTTTGCAATAAACTCACTTCTACAATAAGTCAAAATGCTAACGTCCTATTGCAATAGCTGAATCCCTCTTCTTGGGCTAACAAATGGTCTAAAAAGGTGATGGATGTCAATGAAGACTTAGGTCAGAGGCTCTGAAGCAGCCAACGATTCAGTTTCCGGGATTAAGGAAAACAAAAATCTTACCAATGGCTGGATAAAAATAACATTCCTTTCTATTGTGATCATCCAACATCAAGGAAATGTTTGAAATTTAGGCAGCGTAATATGGTATGCCTGCTGTGAAAAACACAGCAGCACACATGTGTCTTAGCAATCTTTGCTGTTGGTAAGAATCGTGGGGAAAGCAAATTTGAGTCACTCCCCAGTGCAGTTCCCTCTAAAATGGATCACTATTCTAAGGGACTTGTCAAGCCTGTTAGACTCAGATTCATCTGCTTGGAGGCCCCCTACCCCCACCCCACCCCCGCTCTGCTCCCCATCATTCAAATGCTCTGTGCTTTCTTCACAAATACTGCACACAGACTGTCATTAGGTACAGGGTAAGCTGCAATTAGCAAGCTGTCAACTTCTCTCACAAGGAACTTATTTTTCAGTGGAAATTTTTGTAATGGTTCCTGTCTGATCTTTAACTCTTCCCCAGAGACCCAACTCCCCAGCTCAATTCTTGGCAATGCAACTCTAAGAGTGAATGATACCCCTTTGGACCAATTAATTACAATGATTTCTTAAATTTAGCTACTAGCTGTTTTGGCACCTTCCACATAGCACGCCTTGCAAATAAATCCTGCAGAGCTCTGAAATGTCTGACCTCCCAGTCTGAGCCCTCAGAGACTTGCAAGACTGGGTCTTGGTTCTCACAAGGCCTCTTCAGTGTGGTCAGGGTTAGTAGGCAAAAAGCCTCAGTGTTTCAGGGACTCATTTGCATTTCATTTACCGGGTGAAGGTGATAAGGTGTTTTGCCAGTATCGCCAGCTCACTGACCAAGGGGCTGCCTAGAACTTATAGTCTACCTATACCTACCTATACTATAGGTAGTACCTATAGTCTGGGAGTCTTCTTCCCTCTTCTCCTCCAGGCCCATGAGGGCCCCTTGCAAGTTGAGAAGGAGAGCTAGGGCTGGAGCATAACTAGGACTCCAAACAGCGGAAGAAAGATTTTAAACTTAAAAGGCAAAACAATGGAGATCTCTTGAACTTACAAGTAAAAGACACATAATTTAATTTATCAACGATAGGTATTCCTGTTATTCCTCATGAGTGCCGAAAATCGAGGTGTCCATGTCTCTCAAGAGGTCATACAGTGATTTTCTCTTTTCTATTTGTTTGAGTCACACTGAGGTAACTACTATAACTACAAATCAACATACAGTGAAAGAAATCATCCCGAGAGTTCCGCCCGGACTCCAGAAATCCTTGTTAATGGGTGACTGATAGGCGTGATGGTCAACATGATGACAGAGGATATCCTCCTTCTATTTTGTCTTCATGCTTATACCTATGAGCTCATGGTTGTCACCGAGGTAATGAAATACCATTTTGGCCTTCTTTACAGAGGCTGAGATGAATTTAATTGGATTATTTCATCCATCCTAGAGCCTTTGGGTTTTGCCTTTTCAAGCTCTTCTCTTCCGGAATTCTCTTCTGGTCAAACCCTACTCATTCTTGAGGGCCCCTCTCTTTTCTGAAAACTTATGCTCTGTCTTCCTCTTCTTCCTCATAGCTAGTATGTACTGAGCTTTGCAAGTGTCAGATAACTGCTCTAAGGGTTTTGCATATATTAACTCATAGAACACTCAGCTCTGTGTACTGAGTCATAAAAACCACTGAGTGAGGTATTACTGCTCTTGGCTCGCTTCTGCAGAGGAGAAACTGAGAAACGGAAAGGTAGAGTGGTAACCTGCTCAAGACCACACAGCAGGAAGGGGGTAGAGGTGGGACTCAGACCCAGTCCATTGGCTCCAAAGTTGCCCTCTTAAATATTTCACCGGTTATCCAGCCCTATCGAATCTGCCCATTTCCTGAACTCTGATGGTCCTTTTTGCTTTTATTTATTTATTTTTCCCAAGGAGATAGATACTAGTCATCATTTTATTAAAAATAGGCATAATACTCTATGTTCTCTTGTATTTATTGCTTTGGATTTAGTTCACATCTTTTCATAACTTTGCATAGAGATCACCTTATTCTTTAATTTTTTTAAATAATGGCATGGTATTCCAAAGTGTGGGTTCCCAAATTATAAAAAGGATCCTTCTGATGGACATTCGGACTCTGTTCACATTTTCAATATCCTGTACAACTACATTTCGAATCACCACAGAAGAAACACACACTAGGTTGAAGTCAAATAGAGAGTGTAGGGTTGCGTAGCTGTTCTCTGCTATTAAGAAATAAATTATTCAGCAGGGAGAAAATAGGACATGGATGAGACCAGTATTGCTGCTTGCTGGGGCATTGACTCATGGATGTAAACTTCTTTCTACACGACATTTTGTTTAACTGTGAAATAGACACATGTTGCTGCTCAATCTTCCCAGCAGGAACCTGGGAGGGCCCACGGCCCACCCGTTTAGGGGTAAGGTATTATGTGAAAACATTCCTGACATTTTCCTATGGCTGAAACAAGAAGCCGGCCACATTTCTCTGCAAAATGTTCGGGCCAAAAATATTCTTTGCTTGGCTATATTGACTTGAACTGTGTTTTTCAATCAGGCTGTTATTCGAATAATGGAGGAGATCCAAATTTGCTTTCCTGGTGAAAAATCTGTCTCTGCCCTCAGCATGTGCAGGCCAAGAGGTGGGCTTCTGGCCTCTCACGAGGGACAATGGGCCAGAGGGGTGCCTCCGCGTCTGCCCTCCAACGACCTGCTCGTAAGTCAACGGGAGCAGCTCACGGCTCCTTGGAAGTCTGCTGGGGCACAGCCAGCTTGCGACTCGGCTCAGACCACCTGTTCTTCCCTTCACAACCTCCTCATGCTTCTCTGTTTCCTCTTCTTCCATATGGGCCATCTGAGCCCCAGCCCTCCTGAGCGGGCGTCCTGACTTAAAGAGCTCTTCTTCTGGACGGTAATGGCATTGGCCTCTAACATTCACTTGGTGAGTCCCTCACCTATCATTTGTTCATCCACTCCACAAATATTTCTTATGCACCTACCGAGGGCCGGAGATGCAGCACTGAACAGAACTAAGTCCTTCCCCGACCGAGCTGGCCTTTCGGGGGGAGGAAAGAGAAAATCAAGCAAATGCACGGGTCGTTACTACGCCAGGTGGTGGTAAGTGCAGGTAACAGAGTGGGTGTCCGAGGCAGGGACGTGGCTATTTTATATAACGTGGGAAGGGAGAGCAGTGTGATAAGGGGAGGAGCCTCACAGGGAAGCCTTGACGGGTCCTTCCAGCGCACAAGTCATGAGCTGGGGGCATGCTTGGCCATTCAGGGGAGCATCAAGGAAGCCATTTAGTGGCTTTGCAAATGTGATTTTTGTTTTGCAAGCCTATGTTTTCTCCTCAACTCACGTGTAAGCTTCTTGAGAGTGGGGGACCCACGGTAGAGATGACAGGTGATGCGTTCTTCAGTAAAATTCCGCTCTCTGAAGTACATCCATCTGTAGTATGTATCCTTGTGCCTTTTCCACAGCCCTTACCACAAACTTAGATTGGATTATTAGCCCTAGCTTGTGGCACTTGGATATCCTAGGAAAATACTAATGCTCTCCTAGAGTGTAAGTTGTGCATGTGACCTTCACATGCCCAGGGCCACATATCACACTGAGCAAGCTGGCTCGGATAACCTCATCATTAAAAAATAGGATGGATTCTCAGTTCTAAACAGTATGAACTAATGCCTTTTCCTATGATGCCTGCCCTTGCATCAGAGAAGACACCAAAAACACAATGAAATCAGAGGCCAATAACGTAAATAAAGCAACCAAAGAAACAAGCACCATCAAACAGTCCTGTCCTTCCAATCAAAACTTCTTAAATCAGAACACACTCATGAAGCGGTTATTTTACCCATCTTGCCATAAAAATAAAGAAATTATGAAAAAAAATCAAATAGCTGTGCACAGTGTGCCTTGGTCATTTTTTTTTAAATACATCGGTATGCGATTTGTCACTCCTTACTGAACTGATGTGCTTTTGAAAGCTGTATAATGGATAGCATGTTGTGTATAATTGTGGAAATGTGTTTAAGGTCATTGTATAATTTATATCTGAGGTTCGTTGTCAACCATGAGGTCCATGAAGACACAACCTCATTATATCCCGATATCATATTATCAAGGAAAATTCCATTTGATTGACTTGTGTTTGCATTGCTTCTCGAGGGCATAAATCTACAAGTGTTTTTATAATTTTTTAAAGATTTTATTTATTTATTTGACAGATAGAGATCACAAGTAGGCAGAGAGGCAGGCAGAGAGAGAGAGAGAGGGAAGCAGGTTCCCTGCTGAGCAGAAAGCCCAATGCGGGGCTTGATCCCAGGACCCTGAGATCATGACCTGAGCCAAAGGCATCAGCTTAACCCACTGAGCCACCCAGGTGCCCCTACAAGTGTTTTTAATTACTAAGACATCTCTTATATATGAATTCCTTAGAGATGGGGATTTTGTCCACTTAGCCTCACTGCTAAATCCTCAAAACCTAGCACAGCGCCAGCCCATAGGGGTCCCTTAACAAATGTTGAGTAAATAACTAACATACTTTCTGAAATGAGATATGGTACCTGTGATGGTTAATTTTATGTGTCAACTTGGCAAAACCAAGAGACCCAGATATTTGATCAAAACCTATTATATTTTTTAAATTATTTTCAAACCTTATTTTATTTTTTTTCTTTAAGCTTTTTTATTTAAACATATAATGTAACCCCAGCACCCTCTTCCAACCCCCTCTCCCCCCGACCCCCCTCAGTTTGTTTTATGACATTAAGAGTCTCTTTTGGTTTGTCTCCCTCCCGATCCCATCTTGTTTCATTTTTTTCTTTTCCTACCACCTTAACCCCCACCCCCATTGCATCTCCATTTCCTCATATCAGGGAGATCATATGATAGTTGTCTTTCTCCAGTTGACTTATTTCGCTAAGCATAATACGCTCTAATTCCATCCATGTCATCGCAAATGGTAAGATTTCATTTCTTTTGATGGCTGCATAGTATTCCATTGTATATATATACCACATTTTCTTTATCCATTCATCTGTTGATGGACATCTAGGTTCTTTCCATAACTTGGCTATTGTGGACATTGCTGCTATAAACATTCGGGTACACATGCCCCTTCGGATCACTACGTCAAACCTTATTTTAGATGTTACTATGAAGTTGTTAGGCAAGATTAACATTTAAATTAGTTAAATCTGAGTAAAACAGATAACCTTCTATAATGTGGGTGAGCCTCATCTAATCAGTTGAAAGTCTTAAGAGAAAAAAGGCTGATCCCCTTCAGTGAGAATTCTGCCAGCAGACTGACTTTGCACTCAGCTACCACAGCGGCTCTTCCCCAGTTCTCCAGCCTACTCTGCAGATTTTGAACTTGCCAGCTTCCATAAATGCAGAAGCCAAATTCTTAAAATAAAACTCTCCGTATACAAGTATATATGCTCACCTCCTACTGGTCCTGTTTCTCTCAAGACCATTGACTCACTGTATGCCTAATCATTTATTCTTTCAATGAATCAATCACTGCATGTTATTTACCGAGAATTATTCTCACCCACCAAGGCCCCATAGCCACCAAAACCAGACCAGCGACACAACCCAGCAGAGCTTATGGCCTCAACTTTTCCACTCTGGCGGAGGGCCAGAGAGCATTAGCTCCTCAACGTTTAATTTCTCTTGTGATTCAAAGCACCTGTACAACTTCTCTCTAGAGAAACAGGTGTCAAGAGAACCCTATACTTGCTCAAGCCATTTTGTGATGGTGTTATGGGAGGTACCAACTTACTACTGTGGTTTTAGGGGAAAATACTTCCCATGGTGATGTGGACCCATTAATAGTATCACTTCCTCTAAATATTTCCACTCTTTATGAGTGAAGCTGGGGGTGGGGAATTTCCATCGTGGAAACGAGCCCAAGGTTAAGAAAGGTTCACGGACATTTGATGACTGTGTGGTCGCTAACGGGTCTCCTATACATTAAGGGAAAATGATTCTAAAAATACATCAGTGGGAAGCCTCTAGGGGAGCGTGGTATGAAATTTGGTTCTCTGGGATCTAGCAAAGTGATTAGCAGTCACAGAGCCCATTTGCTGACCTGGGGAAGGATGCATTTACAGAGTAAGTATTCAAATAGAGCCTCCCGCCAAGGTTTATGCAGTAGGAGAAGTGGACATGGAGAAGAGAAGCCTTCTTACTGTGCCCACAGCAAGCACAGTTGCTGTGTGGGAGTACGTTTTATCTCTGAGAGTGATTTTTATCTCTTTCTTCCCTCCACTTAAGGCCCCTTTCCTCCTTTGATGTCTTTTTCCTTCTGGCTCTCAGTTCTCTACTTCATTTACCACTTATCCCCAGTTAAAACCCTGCTTCTAATATGCAGCAAAGCTGCACACCTCTGCTGGGTAGTATTTTTTTTTTAAGATTTTATTCATCTATTTGACACAGAGAGAGCCAGAGAGCACAAGTGAGGGGGAGCGGCAGAGGGAGAAGGAGAAGCAGACTCCCTGCTGAGCAGAGAGCCCGATGTAGGGCTCGATCCAGGACCCTGGGATCATGACCTGAGCTGAAGGCAGAGGCTTAACCCACTGAGCCACCCAGGCACACCTGCTGGTAGTATTTTGTGCATGAGAGAGAGAGAGAGAAAGAGAGAGAGAGAAATTTGGGGAGCGTTGTGCCTTCCTGAAATTATACTCTGAGCTTTCAACTTTGGCAATTACCCAGCCTTGTCAATGGATAGAAATGATAGATGGTCATATGTTTACACAGAATGCTGTACAGCCGTCAAAACAACTCAATGCCTATTTGAATCGACATGGATAACCCTCAGAAACAATGCTGAGCCAAAGAGCCAGACATGGAAGAATATGTATCGTAGGTTTGTATTTGTTTAAGTTCCCAAACAGACACAAATAACCTGCATATACAGTATGCATAAATTATATATGTTAATTTTATAGAAATACATTTATGCATAAATTACACATACACCAATGATATATGTATACATATGAGGCCAGATCCAAAAAGAAAAGTAAGGGAATGTGCTTAACACAAAATTTAAGACAGCAGGTCCCTTGTGGGGAGAGGCGTGGATAGAAACGGGTACATTGATAAGGGGCATGGATCAGGCTTCAAGAGTCAGTAAGGTGAGCAACAGGTAAACAGGCATTTGTTTTATTTCTATTATGATTTAGAATATATGTCTACATAACAGGTACTTCGTTGTGGTAGGAAACATTTCACAATATTCTAAAATTTTTCTAAAGTGAAATTTACCTGGGTTATTAATCCTCATTTATCTTCCTTGGGAAAGGAAAGGAGAGACTCGGGGAATAACAGCTGCTTATAAAAATTTAAGAGAGAGGGCACCTGGGTGGCTCAGTGAGTTAAGCCTCTGCCTTCGGCTCAGGTCATGGTCTTGGGGTCCTGGGATCGAGCCCCGCATCAGGCTCTCTGCTCAGCGGGGAACCTGCTTCCCTTCCTCTCTCTGCCTGCTGCTCTGCCTACTTGTGATCTCTGTCTGTCAAATAAATAAATAAAATCTTTTAAAAAAATTAGAGAGTTCTTTGAGTTATAGACCTCCATGAGCCAACGCTTCTGATCTGAAGCGAATGTGAAGAAGAACATGGAGGCGCTGACACCTCCTTTCGCCATCGCTGAGTGACTTCTGAGCCTCTGGTTTGCTTCCTCAGGGAAGAACCGCCATGTTTGTAATGGAGCCTTGCGCTGGGTCAGTTTCATGTTGTCTCCCATCACCGTCTGGATTTTTGGGAGCCACTGTGGGCACACTAAAGTTGTTTATTGGAATGATCAAAAATCAGCAGGGGGCGCCTAGGTGGCTGAGTTGGGTAAGTGACGGGACTCTTCATTTCAGTTCAGGTCATGATCTCAGGGTCTTGAGATCATCAATCCCCACCTGTCAGGCTCTGTGCTGGGTGTGGATTTTCTCTCTTCTTTTCCTTCTGCACCTCCTTTCTGCTCACACCCCCACTCAATCTCTCTTAAAAAAAAAAAAAAAAAAAGTACAGCTAAGGATGGCGTGGTTACCACCTACCTAGAATGTCCCCGTCCTTCCCGGCCATGCAGCACTCACAGGGCAGGTGCTGGGTGGAATGAGACACAGCTGTGACATGGAGGAGCATCTGTTCTAGAGAACTCTGTCAGTCTTCTCTCAAAGTCCTACCTTCCAGTGTCTGCTATCGGGTGTGTTGCCAGTGCAGTTAGTAACATGATTTTTTTTTTTAATTTTATTAACATATAATGTATTATTTGCTCCAGGGGTACAGGTCTGTGAATCATCAGTCTTACGCAATCCACAGAACTCACCATAGCCCATACCCTCCCCAATGTCCATGACCCAGCCACCCTCTCCCTCCCCCGTACCCCTCTCAGTTTGCTGGACTCAGTGTTTTTTTAACTTAAATATGTTTATAGTAGAAGATAATTTATACCACTCCTGCAGATAAATAACCAGTGCCATTAAGGTTCATAGAAGGTAATCATGAAAAATAGATGTGGGAGAGCAAAACCATCCTGTTAAATTTTAGTTCATGAGCATTGCCTGCCGATGGCTCATAACCCAAGGCCCACTTTCTTTTTGTTGAAAATAATACATGGTCAATGGCTAAAGAATGTTAAGATCAGACCAAAATCAGAGGCTCAGAAGAGTGAAAATGGAAACATTTTCCATGACAAAGTCTAGTGACTCAGCATGATTTTAGGCCATATCTCTATATCGTGTACCATGTAAAATTATCATATGGTGCCCCACAGTTTGGAAATTTGATCAGATGAGTTTCAAGGAGACTGATGAGCAGAAAGCCAATGGAAGGGGCTTATGGTAAGATGCGGCACAGCTCTGTAGAGGACATGTTAAGTCTAAAGGCGCTCTTCCTGCGCCGCTTGGCTGGCTCAGTCATTGGAGCATGCGACTCTTGATCTCAGGGTCCTAAGTTTGAGCCCCATGTTAGATGCAGAGATACTTAAAAACAAAAACTTAAGAAAAAAAAAAAACACGGAGCTCTCCCTGTGGTAGTACCTGGGTCCTTTGACTAAGCGGGATCTCAGAAGGGGATGAGGAGGACTTTGAATGGATATGAGAGAGATCAAAATGCAGATGTCTAAGATTAAATAGGGAACAGGGAATGACATGGCCTGAGTGTCCACAGTGCTGTGTAGCAGGTTGTCTCAGCTTCAGTTTCACCAGAAGCAGACCCTGACTTTCAGTTTCACCAGAAGCAGACCCTGACTCAGATTCAAGTGCATGTAGTTTAACAAATGACCCCAGGACACCCTGACAGGGAGCAGGGGTGGGGGAGGAGTAGCGAAAAGGGAAGGGCACCTAAAGGCAGCTACCACTGTGGGCAACTGAGCTTGAGCTCACGTGGAAACTTTGGGACAAAGGTAAAAGGCTTGTCTTAGAGTTATTCCATTCGGGCCTGAGGGAGCTGAGATATCTATGGCCCATTGGAGAATCAGTTTCTGGGCATTTTCATTCACCTTTAGGCAATTACAGGGGCTCTACCTGGCTTAGAGAAAGCTCTCAGGTCTTGAGATAAAGATTCAGGCTGTTAGAAGTTAGTCCAGTCCTGGGAAACCGTAAGAGACTCTTAGCTCTAGAGAACAAACCGAGGGTTGCTGGAGGGGAGGTGGGCAAGGACTGGGCGATGGGCATGAAGGAAGGCACTGGATGGAATGAGCACTGGGTGTTGTATGCAACTAGTGAATCACTAAAGTCTACTTCTGAACCTAATAATACGGTATATATAAACTAAAGTGAATTTAAGTAAAGAATGAAAAAATGGGGGAACAAAGGGATGTCCCAAAGAGGTGAGCAGCTTTTAAGGAAGACAAATTAAAGGAGTTATCATCCTCTTAACTATGAAAAGAAGGAAGAGAAGGGGAAGGGGAAAGGGAAGGGGAAGGGGGAAGGGAGGAAGAGAAGAAGTTAGTTCAGTCCTGATGAGGCCAAAGAGATCTAGGTAGGAAACTGACTGCTTTTACTACACCTTCCCTCTGCTAGAAACTTAAAAAAAAAAAACCTGTCCTGTTTAATCCTTACCAGAGCATTCCAAGAGAGTTAGTTCCCCTCATTTACTTACAGAGAAAGAAGAAACTGAGCTGCTTCACTTGCCCAAAGTCACACACAGCCTCCAGTTACCCCTGCCTCATCTTCTCTTTCAGCATCGAGGTGAAATTCACATAACATCCATTAGATATTTTAGAGGACCATTCAGCGACATTCAATATTTCACAGTACTGTGCAGCCACCATCTCTACCTAGATCCAAAGCATTTTTGTCACCCCAAAAGGCAATCGCAGACCCATTAAGCCCTTGCTCCTCATTTTCCCCTCCCCCAGCCCCCGGTAGCCACCAATCAGCATCGTGTCTCTACGGACTGACCCATTCTGAATATTTGACACAAATGGAATCATGTACTTGTTGTTGCCTGGCTTCTTTCATTTTAGCATAGGGTTTTGTTTTATTTTTTAAGGTAGATTTCTTTGCTTGTTTGTTTGACAGAGAGCAAGAGAGCAAGAGAGCACAAGCAGGGGGAGCCGCAGGCAGAAGGAGAAGCAGGCTCCCTGCAGAGCAGGGAGGCCCACAGGGGACTTGATCCTGGGACTCTGGGATCATGACCTGAGCCAAAGGCAGACGCTTAACCTACTGAGTTGCCCAGGTGCCCTCACTTTAGCATAATGTTTTTGAGACTTACCCATGCTGTAGCAGGTATCCGTACTTCATTTTTTTATTTTTACTGAATCATATTCTATTGTATGGATGTACTACAATTTGCCTCCCCACTCACCTGCTGATGGACAGGCAAGCTGTTTCCTCTCCTAGGCTGTTGTGACTAGTGCTGCTATGAAAGTATGTGTGCATGTATTTATTTGAGTCCCTGATTTCAGTTCTTTTGGATGGAAGTGCTGGGTCATATGGTAATTTTGCATTTGACTTTTCACGGAACTCTCCCAGTCTCCTTGAAGGGACCCTTCTCTATCTCCATTTAAATGTTAGTTTCTCGAGATTTAATTCTCTCTTTTTTTTTAAAGACTATATTTATTTATTTGAGTGAGAGAGAGAACACAAGCAGTAGGGAAGGGAGGAGAGAGAGAGAGCGGAGAGAGAGAGAGCAGAGGGAGAATCTGGGGCAGACTCCATGCTGAGCAAGGGCCCGACACGGCTCGATCTCACAAACCTGAGATCATGACCAGAGCTGAAATCAAGAGCTGGACGCACAAATGACTAAGCCACCCAGGCACTTCTTCCTTGGGATTCTAAGCCACCCTCCTGCTTTGTCATTCGATACCCTCCCTTGGGTGTGTATCACCCATACCCAAGGCGGCAATTACCAACTCTACGCCAAGGATCCCAACCTCTGTTTGAAGCTCTAGATACTGATCAGTGTTGACTGACGTGCTGACTTCTGCCTTTGGGTCAGTTCTAGAACTAAACTAACCTGGGCCTGGTCCCCACCAGCTTCACCGGACTCTGTGATCCACAAGCAACATCAACATCCATTTGGATGTGCAAACCAGGAAACTGGGGGTCACCTTTGACACATCCCCTCTCTCCTGCTCTCCTTTTCTGTCCACCACCAAGTGCTGTCGATTTTCCTCTCTAGATGACTTTTAAATCTGTGTGATCCTCTCTCCGCTGCCACCACTCTTGGCTGTACTCACACAGATAGGCTTGCTTGGCCAAATTCATCCACCTTCTCATTGGTCTCCCTGATAGCTGTGGAGAATGGATGGGAGGAGGCCACACCATCCATTCTCCACACATATCGAAAGGAATTTCTGAGAAATTCAAATCAGACCACGGCACCTCTAACTTCTGCATAGCTCTTAGGATCAGCAGCATGATTTATGCTGAAACTTTGGGCTCATTTTGAGCCACTCCCCACTTCCCTCCTGTTGCACTGGCCTTTTTTGCCAGGTAATTCTGCAGTATCCCACCTCAGGAAATGGTCTCCGCTGTTCCCTCTGCCTGGAGCGTAGACTTGTGAATTCCTACGCCCTTTTCAGTTCTAGTCTCACCTTCTTTCTAGAAACCTCCCTGCTTCCCAGATGAGATCAGCTTCCCCCACAATATGTTCTGATCCTTATCACATCACATTCCTGTAATTAGTAATTAACATCTGCTTCTCCCCTGGACTGTAAGCTTTTTGGAAGCAGGACAACATCAATTTTGCTTCATCTTGTGCAAGGTTTGACTTAAAAGTAGCTTCCACACAGTGAAAACTTATGAGATTGGTGTTAAATACATGAATTAACTAGTTAATGAGAAATAGAGTACCACCTCAAAGCTGATATCTTCCCCCCCCGAAAAGCAGCTGAATTTATTTGACTGAGAACATCCTATTTTTTTTTCAAAGCTGATTTCACATCCTTCCCTCTCCACTGCTCCCCTTTGACCCAATCTTAAAACAGGAATGTCCTTGAAAATGGGGAGGAATTTCCTCCCAAACTTGGAAAGAATCAGAAACAAGGAGGAAAACCACTTGGTTGGTTCCCAGAGTCCTGTCATGGGCTCTTCGCACCCACTTCTGGGTGGGAACCAGCTTCTGGGGGAAGAGGAGGGGCTCCTGAAGCAGGAGTTGAGGAGACCAGAGCAGCCACTCCCAACTCTCATCACTGGCATAGGGGAAAAATTAAAATAAAGTAAATAATAAATAAATAAATACAAAAATAAAAAATATAGGGGGAAGGCTTTCAAGTTGTATATGTTCTTCATTTTGAAATAATTTCAGCAGGATAAATACCCTTTGTTGAAGAAAGGCAATCGAATGAATGAATGAGTGACATGACTTAGTAAATATTGAGAAAAGGAAGGATGACAAAGCTATTGGGGTGGCCCCGTTTCACTAAGTAGAATGCTCCCAACCCCTTAGAGATTATGCTAAGGACAAGGTCTGCAGGGCTGGACACAATGAGTCCAATACTCAATCATGGTTTCTTGCCCCCTCAGGGGTCATTCCCAGAGGACCTGAAAATGACGTTATAAATGACTCGGATCCGCCATCAAGTATAAATGACAGCCCACATTTGGGAAGTACCGAAATCATTTAGGGAAAGCCAAGGCACAAGGTTCTCACAGGTAAGTTCTCCGAGGAGGGCAGCAAGGGGGAGGAGCCATGAAGCTTCTACACCAGGAAGCACCTACCCAAGATGATTCAAAAACCAGAATCATGTAGCATTTAGCTTGCATTAAAGCCTGTGCCTACAGATCAACTTGAAGGAAACCCGGGGTCCCTCTTTTCTCCTTTGAGGCATGCTGAGTCCCTCTCGGCTCCAGTTAAGGGGTATCAACAGTGGGGAACACTAACGGATGTCTGACACCATCTCAGGAAGTCAGAGTCTGAGTGAGTCTCCCACACCCTCAGGCCCCAGCAAGTGTCTGGGAACTCACCCGGGGCAGGACCACTGTTGCTGGCTCATCGGGTGGTCCCTGGTGTTCTCCCCCTCTCTCTGACCAGGCAGGTGGGAGGCGGCAGCTCAGTCTTGCCTCATGATTATGCTTCTGTCTTGCTGCAGCCACCGGACTTGCTTCTCAAGGCAGCTGCAAGCATTTCCCTACTGGGCAACCACACACGTAGAATGTGAGTGGCGTCTGTACGTGTGTTTTTCCTTCCGGTTGCTGTAAGTGATGTTGTCTCGGTTCATTTCCTCTCTGTGCCACATTTTTTTTTCCTCTGATACACTGGGGGCGATTTGTAGTTTAGGGACAGGTGGGAAATCTAGCTCTACTCCGGGCTGCTTGTTATTTTGAGAAAGAGAGGTGATCTTTAAATTATTTTTGCAATGAAATGTAGGGGAGTGGCATAATTTCCTTTCCAGGCTGCACGCAGGCAAACATCAGGGTATGGCAAGGCCAACCAGATTAGGATGTTGTGGTTTTATGGACTGAAAATATTCTAAAGATTTCCACTATAAATTGACGTGAAACATCTCTTCATTTAACTAGTATTTATTGAGTCTGGCATGGCAAGAGCACCCTGCTAGGTACTGGGTACCCACATGGAGAATTCCTATTTCCAGTGGGGTATAGAAACAGAGACTGAGCATGCCGAAGGGAATTTGGAAGTCACTTAGTCCCAAATCATTTGTTTTCTCGCTGTGCTTTCGGGTAGCAGCCGAGTGGTGTGGTCTGAGGCTCACCACCTGATGGTTGCCCTTTAAACGCTTTTGGTCTTTCTGTGACTCAGCTTCCTCATCTGTAAAATGGGAGTAGTCACAGGATTGTTGCAGGAATTCAATGAGTTGTTCTATGTAAAGCGTTCAAGGGGTGGCTGCCATGAGTATATGAGTGTTTGCTGTGTTATCACTAGCGGTAAATTTCACGAGTATGAGCTCAATCCTTTGCTTTTCGCCGTCTCTTTCCACTTCTTGTCCCATGGCTGGTGCCTAGAAATGCCTGGGGAACAGAGAGGGTGGAGGAGAGAGGGAGATGGTTGGAGGAGTTGATACTCCCCAGCGATCAGGTGGCATGGAACCCTCCTACTCTTGCTTGCTCTATCACTAAGACAAGGAAAGCACTGTCCTTGGCCCTCCCTTCATCCTTGTCCCCTGTCCATGCTGCATATTGCATTCTTGTGACTTCTAGTTTATTGTTGTTGTTTTGTTTTTCTTGAATTTCCTGTAATACTTTTCTGATATTCAGATCCAATGCATTTATTTTTAAACGTCGAGCTGGTCTGAATCATATTAAGGAAATACTTGGCCCATAAGCAGGTGCCACAATTAAACAAAGAAAGAAACACTCAGCTCAATGCCTTGTGTAATCAGGACAAAAATAAATCAATAACAAGAACATCTATGGCAATCTTCATACATGTATTGCATCCATAGGTATAATTAGCCATTTTTATGGTTAAAAAACATCTATTTTTTCTTTCTCTCTTCTTTTCCTTAAAAAACACACCACTCTTGTGTACATGCTTGATATAAGGAACTGTTCCATATTAGAGGTAGAGTTACCCTATTTCCAAGTTTTATTTTATAAGGCAGCATATCCATAATAAATCAAGTGGAGCAGGAGGCTGAAGAACACATATTTTTTCCAAAATGTCCCTCCATGCATTTGCCATGATCCCATATTCTGTGTTATTTCCTCCATTAGCTATTTAAGCAGTCTAAATTTAAATGTGTCCATTTCAGAAAAAGTAACTTACAGTTGTACGTAATACCTCGAAGGCCAATGCCATCGTGTGGCCTCCCTGTCAGGGACACCGTAGGCATATACAAGAAGCCGGAGCTTAGCCATCCTCTACAGAAAGCACACGGGGTTGTCAACATGATAATCCTGAACGCTGTTCTTTTGCCTACATCCTCCTGGCTTCCTTTCCCGCTTGGAGCTGCCGGCACGTCCCAAGCCCGGGGGCTTCAGAGTGAAGAGAGAGAGAGACAGAGCGTGTCTATCAAGGCACACTGAGGAGCCCAGACTTTGTCCAAACACAGATCACACTTGTTCTAGAAAAACAAGTGGAATGTTTTTTTTTTCCCACTTGGAAAGACGAAGGTTTTCTATGTCTGTTTTCCTACTTAGATTTTTCTTCTTCTTTTTCTTCCATTGACCCGTTTTCTTCTTTTTTCGATTAGTGGGAGGTTATGCGGGAGTCAGGATTTTGAGAAAGCCCAGACAGCTCTGACAACAAACAAACAACTGCAGTTTCTAATCACTCTATCCAACAAGACCGTGTTTACATTTTCATTTTTATACAAACGATCTTCCGGACTGCTTTAATTGGCTTCTCCCTGACGGCCCAGTTAGCGCCCTGGAATGGTTTGTAACGACCAGTTACGCCGTAGTCTAACCCCAAGCGACTGTTCTGAATTTGTCGTGGGTGATTGGTGTGGAGGGGAGGCTAAGGCGGGGGGCAGGGGCAGGGGAGGCAGAAGTGAGAAGCATTTGAGAAGATAAAAAGTTACAAAAAAAAAAAAATCTATGGCTAAGTTGTGTGTGTGTGTGTGTGTGTGTGTGTGTATTTATGATTCCATCTGCGTGACTCATTTCCCTCCACGACTGAATACAGTATTAGCCATGGGGAATCAGCTACCCACTGAGGAATTTAAATGAATATACCCAGGAGCTGGTTTGGCAAATTTTAAGAGCGAACTTGTCTGCTATTATAATGTGGGCCTCATCCCTTCTTGGGAATGGGAGTCAGTCTTTGTGGTTTTCATTTTCAGATGAAGAGATCAGAGCTCAGAAAGATCCAGTTCACTTGTCCATTCGGTAGCTGTTGCATACCTGTGGACTTCTTCGACCTTTCCCAGGCATGTTTGGTGCATTAGTCCCCAGGACACAGGGCCTGCCCTCAAGATAATCTGGTGACATAACTGTTCCCATGAATTGGTTCACTCAGATACTAAAAGCATTTATGGAGCAAATGTTGTGATAAGTAAAAAAAATGAATGAGAATCAGCTCCTCCCTTCAGGGACACGATAGGCTAGGAGGCACGGCAAAGTGAACCTTGTCTACCTTCCTGTTCTGCTCTCTTTCCACCAACAAGCCTCTTCTTCTCTCATTGCAAGACATATTCGTCTTCTTCCTCATCTGTCCTCCCAGTTCTTCAGCCAAGTCCCTAGTCCCCGGCCCCAGAACCTCATGACCACCTGTTTTGGCAACGTGTTAATGTTCATTTCATTGCTCTTCTTCTGGGTGTTCATGCATTTCCAGCCATGAGTGGAAGCTCAGTCTACTTTACTGCTCCAGAGCTACCCAGGGAAGTTAAAGAAGGCTGACTTGTCTCCTTGCAAATTCTCCCCCAATAAGCTCCACTGAGGTCCTTCTGTTGCTCAGGAATCTTCTTGTGCATCTCCCATGGACTGTCAAGTCTTCTTTTTTTTTTTTCAAGCTTTTTCCAGTTTATTGCTACCAAATTCACATACATAACTTCAACATTCCACCTTTAATTTTCAACAATTCACATATTAATCCTGTCATATATTTAACAGGAAGTGATAGGTCTTATTTTCAAGTGTCCGCAAGACATTTAGAGTTCCATTCTTTCCCCCGTCCCCCAGCGGCTCTCTGCCCAGCACTCACCGGTTACCACGTGTAGGATAAGCGCAGATGTGAGCTCTTCTGGTCACCACGTGGTCTCTGCAGACCTTGGCTCTGACATCTTCCTATTCCTCATTGTCTGCATAATCTCCAACCCTTTGAATTAAAGCTTCTAGCATTGTCATTTGACTATTAATAATGGTCAGAACTACCATTTTTGATGTTTGTTATTATGAGGTAAAGGACATTTGCAAAGATGAAGCCATCTTTCTAGCTCACAGAATAGAAATATGGGGACCTCGAAGGCAAAGGAATAAAGACTAAATTATTCTTAAGACAGCCCTGATGGCCAACTTAAAAGATTCCAATGTATTGGAAGCATTCATTGTATTTAGGCATCCGGCAAATACCAAGCACTCATCTCTCTGTTATTTGTATCCTGTCTGCCTAGCCCTCTTCTGGAGGGTAACCATTTTTGGGTCCCTGTTGGGATTGATTTTCCCATAATCTTTTTTTTTTAAGATTTTATTTATTTATTAGTTAGAGAGAGAGAGAGAGAGAGCGAGCACAGGCAGACAGAGAGGCAGGCAGAGGCAGAGGGAGAAGCAGGCTCCCTGCTGAGCAAGGAGCCTGATGTGGGACTCGATCCCGGGACCCTGGGATCATGACCTGAGCCGAAGGCAGCCGCTTAACCAACTGAGCCACCCAGGCGTCCCTTCCCATAATCTTTAAAAAAGATTTTATTTACTTATTTGACAGAGAGAGAGATCACAAGTAGGCGGCAGAGAGAGGAGGAAGCGGGCTCCCCGCTGAGCAGAGAGCCCGATGCAGGGCTTGATCCCAGGACCCTGAGATCATGACCTGAGCCGAAGGCAGAGGCTTAACCCACTGAGTGACCCAGGTGCCCCCATAATTTTTAAATTAATATTTTAAATCTAAAAGTAATACATTTATATGGTAAAAAACTAACACTGCAGGTAAAACTGAAGTGCCTTTTGAGCATCAGCCTTAATTTCTGTTCCCTCCCCTGCCTGGCCCACAGTGAAGCTCTGTTCTCTCTCTCTGTCTGGCATGAATTCTTCTGAGTCGTTTTCTAAGCACTTACGTTAATCTATGTAACCACCATCAGTTTGCAGCCGGGTATGGGCCATCTCACCCTTGAGACTGCATGTGCACACACACCCAGGACATGAGACTGAAACCATTTTATTATGCTCGGTTTCTGAGGGAACTGTCTCAACTGTTATTCTGGTTTCACATGCAAAGAGCAGTTTGAAAACAACATCTTATTCATGAAAATATCAAAAATAAAACGACGTTGCTGTCCTGGATGGTGGAAGACACTGGACTGCTCTGTCTGACTCTTGCTCCTTTGTTTTCTAAATATAGGAAAACATGGATTTGTGTCCAGCTGGTTGGTCTCTGAGAGGAGATTCCAGGATCAAATACCAAAGGTCCAGTTGTCATTGGATAAAGTGAATTTCTGGACTTTCCTTTTTGCCTACATGATCACGTAGCCGAAACTCAAGTCAAATCATGCTTCTCCCTAGGTAGGTGAGCTGCTCCTGACCGTGACCCCAGCCCTAGGGAGGGCGCCACATGCTGTTTGATCATTTCTAGCCACTTTTCTGTCTACCCTGGCTGGCTCTTTAGCTTTCCGCTTCCTCGAACATTTTCTTCCTTCTCACCCATCAGAACAGCCTCCACGCACAACCACACGTGGAGGGACAACTCCCTCCAGGATTGAGAAATATTTTTTACTGATTCCTGGTCCTTAAAACCCCAGCACTGTTTTCTTTTCCCTCTAGATTTTGGACAATTATTTTCCACTAATACAATACAATTTAAAGGGAACTCCAATTTATTCCTTCTCTATTTTCACCACAACTTCCTATTAAATAAGCAAAAGCCTTGTGTCCGCATGTTCACGAAAGCCCTGAACCTCAGTCCTTTAGTTTATCTAGCCTCCTGCTTTGCATATAAAACACCAGGTCACCTCTTTCATCTCAGACCCCTTCATTCTTTCTTTGAACCCTAGTTCAGCTCCTTCATGGCTACTGCACCTCCTCCACTAACTGTCCCCCACATCTCACCATTGGATTGCATACATTTTCACTCTCCTGCTCCCTCTGGATGGGCTCATCGACTCCCATTTGGGTGGGGGCATCCTTTGTCCCCTGCACTCTCCAGCAGAATCATCATCAAACAGTCTCTGTCTTAGTCAGTGCTGGCTGCTTTCACAAAATACCACAGGGGCTGGGTGGCTTAAACAAGAAACGATTACTTCTCATGGTTCTGGATGCTGGAAGTCCACAATTAGGGTGCCCACATGGTCTGTTTCTGGCTAGAAACCTCCTTCCATTTTGTAGATGGACACCTTTTTTCTGTATTCTTACATGGGGAGAGACAGTCTCTTCTGTGTCTCTTCTTATAAGGTCACTAATCCTATTATGAGGCTCTATCTTCAAGACCTAATTACCTCCCAAAAGCCTCATCTCCTAATACCATCCCACTGGGGATTAAGCTCCAACATACGAATTTGGGGAAGAGGGGGACACAAACATCCCATCTCTAGCAGTCTCTCTGCTCCCAAACACTGCAAATTTCTTTTTCCTTGCTTCTTCAATTTAACCTGTCACCAAATTCTTGTGTTTTGTGTTGTTGTTGTTTTTTTAATCTCAAATCTTGTTGACCAGTTATTTCTGTACACATTCACTGGTTACCACCTTACTTTTATCTTTCACTGCTTAGACTGTCACAATTCTTAACTGTGACAATCCTTTTCTTGCACACTGTTGGGCACAGGCTGGGTCCTCAGGAGATATTAGTTGAATAAGCATCTGCCTAATACTAGATATTCTCAAAGGTAGATTTCAAAGTTTCCACCAGTTCCCTGTTACCTATGAAATAAAGTTGAAATGACTTAGTGACAAATCAAGGTCCATGCTATCCTGTTATATTCTCTCCTGCTTGTCCATACCTAGAGTGCTTTTCACCTTCCCATACTGTAAACACTCACTGGTCCCTAATGGTTCACATCTTCTCATGACCCTGGCCTTGTAAAGGCTCTTCCCTTGCTTAGAATGCCCTTCCCTTTTCTCCTTGTGATGGCCTCCTTTAAGACTGTACTCCCCTGGACAGAGTATTTTCCTTGCTTTCTCTGTTACCCTGGACTTTGAGGTTTCTTATGGCCAGAACTATGGCTTACTCATTTTGGGGACTAAATGTTTTACAAAGTGGTGTATAGAGCTCTTACATCAAAATCACCCATGAAGCTGGTTAGATATAGAATCCCCCGAGCCCCACCCTTGAATTGCTGAATCAGTTTGCTGGGGAGTAAACCCTCCCAGTTAATTCTTAATGCATATGAGTGTTTGAGAATACAGTTACAGTATCCAACAAATATTTGATGAATAAAGACATGATGAAAAGTACTGAGATCACTACTTCTAAAAATCTGCTCTACATCCTTCATTTATCTGGGGGTCTATTTTGGCTGGAGAGAGGTCCAGGGAATTTGACTCAACCATGGATCAAAGTGACCTAGTGGGAAACAGCCTTGCATTATTTTCTAATCAGGTCATGCAAAGTACCTATTGTCCTGTCCAAATGCTAAATGAAGTTTGGGTCATTCAAAGTCCTGAAGATGGTTGGCTGTGATAAGAACAAGCAAATTCTTGCTCAAGTGAGAACTGGTATTGCAGGCATGTTTTACATTTTTAACTCACCAAAGCCAAGTTCTTGGGTTTCAGTGGTTCACAAGTACATCTAAGGAGTCTCACGGTCTCATTTGCTGTGCTTCTCACCAGTATTAATAACTTTAGTGTCAGTTAATAGCCCTCCCTGTTGACAGTGGGTGGACTGTGAATGCATTCAAAGGATTTTTGGACTTTAGGTGAGACCGATGGATTCGCGAACACAGGCAAGTCTTGTGTGGGCCACAAGGTCTCTAAAATATTCTTTTTAAAATTCTTCAGTAGATTTTGAGCTCTACCAACATGATTTTGAAACTGTCATAAAGCACCATACCAGGCCTAATGAACTAATGTGGCTCATCTAAATGTCATGACTACTCAAAGTATTCTCCATAAATATTTGTTGGATTCATTATTTACCAAATAATTAAGTATCTCCAAAAGTACATATAACAAATTTGTAGAAACACACTGATGCCATCAGGTGACTGAATACAAACATATGTACCTGGGATGTGGAAGAGAAATGAGAGAAACCAAGACTTATTTGAAATTGGTGGTTCATTGTGGAGGAATTGAGACCTAGGGATAGCACCCAAGAAGAAGTGAGAAGATAAAGGTTGACAATTGAGCCATCTCCTGGGTTGTTCATATGATGTCACATTTGGGCTGAGCCTTGGAAGGTAATTTTTAAATTATTACTTATTCCTTAATATTTCCATTACTTCTTTACTATATAAGTAACATATATTCATTGCCAAAAAAAAAAGTAGTTCACAAAGATGACATAACCAATGTTACATTAATAGCATATACTCTTTTAAACATTTTCTTATGTATATGTATTGCAGTATTATACCGGATTGATTTCCTATTGTTGCTATCACAAATTACCATAGACTGAATGGCTTAAAAGAAAGTGCATTTATTATCTTACAGTTCTCTAAGTTAGAAGTCTAGCACAGGTCTCTTTGGGCTAGAGATAACATGCTGGTAAGGGCTGTATTCTTCTGGAGGCTTCAGGTGAGAATCTGTTCCCTTACTTTTCCCAGCTTCTAGATACCACCCACATTCCTTGGTTCATTACCCCTTCTTCCTCCACCTTCAAAGCCAGCAATGTTGAATCTCTGTGACCATTCTTCTACAGTCACATCTCCCCTGACCACAGCTGGGATGTTTCCTCTGATTTTCAGGGTCCATGTAATTAGACTGGACTCTCATCTCAAGGTCACTAAATTAAAAACATCTGAAAAATCCCTTTTGCTGTATAAAGTAACATATTTATACGTTCCTAGAATTGGGATGTGGACAAGTTTGGGGGCCATTATTCTACCCATTCCATATAGAAAGTTAACAAGTAAAGTGCATGGAAGTTGAGTGATTTACCTAAGACTGCAACACTGGTAAGTAATTAGATCCATTAAACTCAGAGTGCAAGAATCTGATGCAATTAGATTCTCAACTAATGGAGATTTATGATAAAAGGATGTAGGGAAGATTCGAAAGAAGTTCGATAAACATAGGACCAAGCTTTTCAGAAACTGGCACCTCCTTCTCCGTCTATAGGTGCCATGATTTTGTTGATTTCTCAACAGCAGGCATCCATAGCACCAATAAAGCCACTACCTGTTTCTGCGGCCACAATCGACACTTCTTTTCAAACCCCTTCTAGCTCCTTCCAATGGCCTTCCTTTACTACTTAGCTTCCTAGTTTCTACTGACTTATGGTTTCTGCCCACTGCCTCCCTTCCATGGGTCTCTCAGTTTCTGGACCGTTCTGACACTTGTATTTCTGTCTTTGTGTCACCTTCAAGTTCCCTAAAAGAAAGGATCTGAAAGAGTCTGTAGGGCACTATGGGGCCCTGCACATCCCTGTCTAATAGGGGATTCCCACTGGGATTGGCTGCCAGCCAGCTTAGCTGTCTTCAAAAACAATGGGCACTTCCTGATTCCATCAGCCAGGGTCACAAGGTGAGTCACCACAATCCTTATGTAAGGAATCATGGAAGGTCACATGCCTCAGAATAGGGCCACAAGCAAGTAGATGCAAAGAGATTTGCCTCCAGATGCTAA
>ML106151.1:112604-130096 GCA_003697995.1 Taxidea taxus jeffersonii | reverse complement strand
CCATGTTGATACAAAAGTTGAGTATTCATTCTTTCTGATGGAGGAATAATATTCCATTATATATATGGACAATATCTTCTTTATCTACTTGTCTGTTGAAGGGCATCTTGGCTCTTTTCACAGTTTGAAGATTGTGGTCATTTTTGCTATGAACACTGGGGTACATATGGCCCTTCTTTTCACTACATCTGTATCTTTGGGGTAAATACCCAGTAGTGCAATTGCAAGGTGTTGGGTAGCTCTATTTTTCATTTCTTATGGAATCTCCACACTATTTTTCAAAGTGGTTGCACCAATTTGCATTCCCCCCAACACTGTAAGAGGGTTCCTCTTTCTCCATATCCTCTCCAACACTTGTTGTTTCTTGTATTTTTATTTTGGCCATTCTAACTGGTGTAAGGTGGCATCTCAATGTGATTTTGATTTAAATCTCCCTGATGGCTAATGATGATGAACATTTTTCAATGTGTCTGTTAGCCATTTGAATGTCTTCTTTGGAGAAGTGTCTGTTTATGTCTTCTGCCCATTTTTAGATGTGATTATCTGTTTTTTGGGTGTTGATTTTGAGGAGTTCTTTATAGATCTTGGATATCAGCCCTTTATCTGTAGTGTCATTTGTGACACTTTCCCATTCTGTGGATTGCCTGTTTGTTTTATTGGCTGTTTCTTTTGCTGTGCAGAAGCTTTTTATCTTGATGAAGTCCCAAAAGTTCTTTTCTGCTTTTATTTCCTTTGCCTTTGGAGACATTTCTTGAAAGAAGTTGATGTGGCCACTGTCAGAGAGGTTATTGCCTATGTTCTTCTCTAGGATTTTGTTAGATTCCTCCTTCACGTTGAGGTCTTTTATCCATTTCGAGTTTATTTTTGTGTATGGTGTCAGAATAGTCAAGTTTCATTCTTCTATTCATAGCTGTCCAGTTTTCCCAGCACCATTTATTGATGAGACTGTTCTTTTCCAACTAGGTATTTTTTCCTGCATTGTTGAATACTATTTGACCATATGTGGTCTGTGTGTGTGTTTTTGTGCAAGTACCATGCTGTCTTGGTGATCACAGCTTTGTAGTAAAGCTTGAAATTAGGCAACGTGATGCCCCAGTTTTGTTTTTCTTTTTCAATATTTCCTTAGGAATTTGGGATCTTTTCTAGTTCCATACAAATTTTAGGATTGTTTGTTCTAGCACTCTGAAAAATGCTGGTGGAATTTTGATTGGGATGGCATTGAAAGTATAGATTGCTCTGGGCAGTATGGGCATTTTAACAATGTTTATTCTTCCAATCCATGAGCATGGAATACTTTTCCATCTTTTTGTGTCTTCTTCAATTTCTTTCATGAGTGTAGTTCCTTGAGTACATATCCCTTATCTTTTTGTTTAGGTTTATTCCAAGGTATCTTATGGTTCTTGGTGCTATTGTAAATGGAATCGATTCTCTCGTTTCCCTTTCTATATTTTCATTGTTAGTGTATAAGAAAGCAACTGGTTTCTGTGCATATATTTTGTGTCCTGACACATTACTGAATTGCTGTATGAGTTCTAGTAGGTTTGGGGTGGAGTATTGGATTTTCCATATAAAGTATTATGTCATCTTCAAAGAGAGAGAGTTTGACTTCTTCTTTGCCAATTTGAATACCTTTTATTTCTTTATGTTGTCTGATCATTGAGGCTAGGACTTCTAGTACTATGTGGAACAATAGTGACGAGAGTAGGCATCCTTGTCATGTTCCTGATCTCAAAGGAAAGGCTGTCAGCATATCCTCATTGAAAATGATATTCACTGTAGGTTTTTCATAGATAGATTTTATGAAGTTGAGGAATGTTCCCTCGATCCCTATACTTTGAATAGTTTTAACCAGGAATGGATGCTGTATTTTGTCAAATGATTTTTCTGCTTCAGTTGAGAGGACCATGTTGACAGGTTGACATGTTCTGTCAAGAACCACGTGGTTCTCTCTTCTCTTATTGATTTGTTCTATCACATTGATTGATTTGCAAATGTTGAGCCACCCTTGCATCCCAGGGATAAATCCCACCTGGTCATGGTGATCAAGCTTTTTAATGTACTGTTAGATCCTTGTAGCTATATTCTTCTTGAGAATCTTGGCATCCACATTCATCAGTGATATTGGTCTGAAATTCTCCTTTTTGATGGGGTCTTAACCTGGTTTGGGGATCAGGGTAATGCTTGCTTCATAGAAAGAGCCTGGGAGTTTTCTTTCTGTTTCTATTTTTTGAAACAGCTTCAGGAGAATAGGTATTATTTCTTCTTTTGAATGTTTGGTAGAATTCCCCAGGGAATCCATCAGGTCCTGGGCTCTTGTTTTTTGGGAGGTTTTTGACCACTGCTTCAATCTTGTTACTAGATATTGGTCTATTCGGGTTGTCAGTTTCTTCCTGTTTCAGTCTTGGAAGTTTAGAGGTTTCCAGGAATGCATCCATTTAATCTAGGTTGCTTAACTTATTGGCATATAACTGTTGATAATAATTTCTGATGATTGTTTCTGTCCTTGGTATTAGTTGTGATCTCTCCCTTTTCATTCATAATTTTATTAGTTTGGGTCCTCTCTCTTTTCTTTTGCATTAGTTTGGCCAGTGTTTATTGATTTTATTGTTTCTGTCAAAAAACCAGCTTCTGGTTTCGTTGATGTGTTATACTGTATCTCTAGTTTTTAATCTCATTGATCTCTGCTCTAATCCTGATTATTTCCCTTCTTGTGCCTGGGGTTGGCTTAATTTGTTGTTGACTCTCCAGTTCTTTAAGGTATAAAGACAGCTAGTGTACTCTGGATTTTTCAGTTTTTTTGAGCGAGGCTTGGATGGCTATGTATTTCTGCCTTAGGACTGCCTTTGCTATATCCCATAGGTTTTGGACTGAAGTGTCTTCATTCTCATTGGTTTCCATGAATTGTCTAAGTTCTTCTTTGATTTCCTGGTTGATCCTAACATTCTTTTTTTTTTTTTTAAGATTTTATTTATCTGACAGACAGAGATCACAAGTAGGCAGAGAGGCAGGCAGGGGGTTGGGAAGCAGGCTCCCGGCTGAGCAGAGAGCCCGATGCGGGGCTCAATCCCAGGACTTTGAGATCATGACCTGAGCCGAAGGCAGAGGCTTAACCCACTGAGCCACCCAGGCGCCCCTGATCTAAACATTCTTAAGCAGGGTGGTCTTTGGCTTCCAAGTGTTTGAATTTCTTCCAAGCTTTTTCTTGTGATTGAGTTCCAGTTTCAAAGCACTGTGGTCTGAGAATATGCAGGGAATAATCTCAGTCTTTTGGTATTGGTTGAGCCTTGATTTGTGACTCAGTATGTGGTCTGTTCTTGAGAATGTTCCATGTGCACTTGACAAGAATGAGTATTCTGCTGTTCTAGGGTGGAATGTTCTGTATATACCTATGGGGTCCATCTGGTCTAATGTGTCATTCAATGCTCTTGTTTCTTTATTTTCTGCTTGGATGATCTGCCTGTTACTGAGAGTGGTGTGTTAAGATCCTCTACTATTAATGTATTCATATCAATATGACTCTTTAATTAACAGTTGGCTTATGTAGTTGGCTGCTCCCATATTGGGGGCATAAATATTTACAATTGTTAGATCTTCTTGTTAGATAGATGCTTTAAGAATGATGTAGCATCCTTTTGTATCTCTGACCAGTCTTTAGCTTAAAATCTAATTTATCTGACATGAGAATCACTACCCCAGCTTTCTTTTGAGGCCCATTGGCATGGAAGAAGGTTCTCCATCCCTTCACTTTCAGTCTGGACGTATTTTTAGGTTCCAATGTGTCTTTTGTAGAAAGCATATGGACAAGTTCTGTCATTTTATCCAGTCTGCAACCCTTTGCCTTTTTATGGGCGCATTTAGGCTGTTCCCTTTGAGAGTGATATTGAAACATAAGTTTTTAGTGACACCATGTTGCCTGAGAAGTCCTGTTTCTATAAGTTTCTGTTCTATGTCACTCTTAAGTTCTTTCTTCTTTTATAGAACCCCCCCTCCCCCGGTCCCCCTTAATATTTCTTGTATTGCTGGCGTGGTTCTCACAAACTCTATTCAACCTTGCCGGTCTTGGAAACTCTTTATGTCTCCATCTATTCTGAATGTCAGCCTTGCTGGATAAAGTATTCTTGGCTGCATGTTCTTCTCATTTAGTGCCCTGAATATGTCTTGCCAGCCTTTTCTGGCTTACTAGGTTTCTGTGGGCAGGTCTGATGTTATTCTAATGGGCCTTTCTCTGTATGTAAGGAATCTCTTTCCCCTAGCTTCCCTTAAGACCTCTTGTTTAGGGCACCTGGGTGGCTCAGTTGGTTAAGCGACTGCCTTTTGCTCATATCATGATCCTGGAGTCCTGGGATCCAGTCCCACATTGGGCTCCCAGCTCCATGGGGAGTCTGCTTCTCCCTCTGACCTTCTCCCCTCTCATTCTCTTTTTCTCTCTCAAATAAATAAATAAAATATTAAAAAAAGACCTCTTGTTTGAAATTATGATCCATGAATTTCACAATTAAGTGCCTGGAGGTCTTTCTAGATTTCTTGACCTTGGAGGGTGTCCTTTCTGCCTTTAGGACACGATCACTTGTTCCATTCCCCCGATCAGGGAAATTTCATCCAGAATTTGTTCAACTATATCTTCTAGTCTTCCTTCTTTCTCCACCCCCTCAGGGACCCCAATAATTCTGACATTGGAATGTTTTGTGGCATCATTTATTTCCCTAATTCTGTTTTCATGGCTTCTAAGCTGTTTGTTCCAGGCCTCCTCCTGATCCTTCTTTTCTACCAGTTTGCCCTCTAGATCACTAATTCTGTCTTCTGCCTCAGTTACCCTAGCTGTTAGAGTATTTAGATTAGATTGGATCTCATTGATAGCATTTTTAACTTCTGCCAGATTGGCTCTCACTTTTGCCCTTAGAGATTGTATGTTGTCACTAATGGTTTTCTCTAACCTAGCCATTGCCTGGTTAATTGTTACCCTGAATTCCCTTTCCGACATACGGTTTATGTCCATATCCAATAGTTCTGTGGGAGAGGGCACAGTCTCTGAATTATTCCTCTGTTGAGTTTCCTCCTTCCAGTCATTTTGGTGAGTGGTGGTTGAAGGGATGTATAGCTGAATATATCAACCACAAGCCAGGCAAGATGAACCCTGGAAAGTTTCAGAGCAGTTGTAAGTCACTACCAAAAAGAAAGAAAAATGAATAATAGAGAGAAAGAGGAAAAAAAAAAAAGAGAAAATCCAGCCAAAATGAGTCCCAAAAGTAAGATTATATGATACAGAAACAAAAACAAACAGAGACCAACAAAAGTAAATGAGAAGAAAAAATAGAAGAACTTAGCCAAAATGAACTCCAAGAATAAGATTTATGTAATACCAGAATGAAAACAAATACACAGAAACTCTGACAGAAGAAAAAGATGGGAAGGTGGTTATAAATCCTCAATGTGGGTGAAGAAGTTTTTTTGGTTCTTTCTGGGTGTATCTTGTTATCTTTGTTAAAGGACTCAACTTTCCAGAGATATAGGGAAATTAAAACTGGTTTATATATAGGGGTAGTATTGAATAAGGAAATAGGATTACCTTGAAGTGTATATCTATATGTATATTAAAACAAAAGAAAAGAAAAAGAAAACAGAACATAGGTATTTGTATGAAAAAAGTTCAAGTTAAAAAAGTTATTATGGAATATGTTGTGTTAAATCTTTAACTGTAATGGTAAGTAGGTTAAAAAATTAAAAGAACAAGAATTGTGAGAACGAATTTAAAAAAAAGTTGTATTTATGAAATATACAGGTTTTAGGGCAATATGGAGAGCTTAATATATTGTTTTCCCCTGATGTTGTGGTTTTACAGTTTTTTGTGGACCCTGTGGTGATTGTTCTCTTGTTCTTCTGTCTTGTTTTCTGGGGGAGGGGCCTGCTACATTGTTTTCCAGTTAATATTGCTCTGGTTGATTAGCCCTGCAGGCTACAAGGGGCTAGTGTCTGTGGAAACTAGGTTTTCAGGCTTTTGTTCTCTGGAGGTTTTTCTTCTTTGGCACCTTTTTGCAGCTTTTCAGAGGGTCAGAGCAAAGAAAGAATCTGTCTGCACCTAGACCTCTGCCTCAGAGAGAAGCCTTAGACTGTTCCTCTCTTGATGGTCCAGAACACACAGACTCCTCCTCTGCAAACTGCTGAACAATGCAACTTCCCACAGATGGTATGCATCCCCAGCCACTGTCTCAGTGGTCACCCGAGGCCCCCCGCTTGTCTTTTCATCCTTGTGCCATTAAAGCCATGAGCTATATTTGTCCGGGGACCCCACTTCTGGGGCTGCATTTGCCGGGGTTGCTGTCTGGAGTGCAGGCCCACGCCAGGGGCTCTCAGACTCCATAGTCATGCAGGTCGTGGAAGGCTTCCAGCTGAGGTACCCTGACTGGAAATCGCACTGGGTTCTGTCAGGTATGGGCTGGGAGTGTTCAGACCCCAAGGCTGGTCTCAGAAGGCTGTGGGCCCAGAGACTGCCAGCTGGCGCCCACACCAGACTCTCTCAGGCACTGGTGGGAGTGTGCCCAGCCGAGCAGTGGTGTAAGCAGTGGAAAGTCAGGGGCTCAGGGACCACGGATTGGAGGCTCTGCTGGACTCTCTCTGTCATGGGAGGTTGCCAGTGGTGACCATCCTGGGCCCATGCCCGTGACCACCTGATTACACCAGTTGCCCCTTAAGACCTTTTGCTCTTTTGAGTGCTTTGAACCAGACTCCAAGTTAATCCTGGTCCCCAATCACAGGGTACTTTAATATTGGAGTATTACTTTTCAATGGGTCACTTATGGTGGCTCCCTCCCCTTTCTGTTTATCCTCGGATATTAGTCTGAGCATCCCCACTCGGCTTTACCTCTCCACTGATGTCTTCTGTCCCCGTAGAGATCCAGAAGTGTATAATCTTACATCTCAGGCTGATTTCATGGGTGTTCAGAGTGTTCTGATAGATATTTAGCTCATTTAGGGAACTGGTTGAAACAGGATCTCCTACTTCTCTGCCATCTTCCCTCTCCTCCATTGAGCCTCTAGTTTTGATTGCACCTCATTAATAGCTTTTTTTGATTTCAACTTGGTTAGATTTTAGTTCTTTTATTTCTCCAGAAAGGTATTCACTAGTATCGTCTGTGCTTTTTTCAAGTCCAGCTAGCATCTTTATAATTATCATTCTGAACTTTAGTTCTGACATCTTACTAATGTCCACAATGATTGGGTACCTAGCAAAAGTATTTCCTTTATCATTTCTTGTATGGCTGATTTAGTGGTGATGAATTCCTTAACTTTTGTTTATCTGGGAAACTATTTATCTCTCCTCTTATTTGAATGATATCCTTGCTGGATAGAGTATTCTTGGCTGCAGATTTTTTTTTCCTTTTAGCACTTTAAATATATCATGCCAGTTTCTTTTGGCCTACAAAGTTTCTGCTGATAAATCAGCTGATAGCCTTATGAGTTTTCCCTTATATATAACTGTTTTCTCTTAGTGCTTTTAAAATTCTCTTCACTTCTTTGTGCCATTTTAATTATTATGTGTCTTGGTGTAGACCCCTTTGGGTTGCTTTTGTTGGGGGTTCTGTGTGATTCCTGGATCTGGATTTCTGTGTCTGAGGTTAGTGACGTTTTCCTTTGTTATTTCCTTGAATACGTTTTCTTCCCTCTTTTCTCTCTCTCTGCTCCTTCTGGGATGCCTATAATACTAATGCTGTTATACTTGTTATACTATTCTCCTTTTTTATTATTCTTTTACTCTTTGCTGTTAAGCTTGATTGCTTTCCATTACTCTGTCTCCTGGTTTTCTGGTTTCTTCTTCTCCTTCCTCTCATTTGTTATTCCCTCTAGTGTATTTTAAATTTCTATTATTGAGTTCTTCACCCCAGATTGGTTCTTTTTATATTTTATATTTCTTTGTTTAAGTTCTAATGGAGGTCTTCTTAAGTCCAGTGAGTATCTTTTTGAGCGTTACTTTGAATTCTCTTTCAGGCATATTGCTTATCTTCATTTCATTTAGCTCTTATGCTCTGAATTTATTAGCTTGTTTGTTTTTATTTGAGACATACTTTTCTGTCTTCTCATTTTGTCTCTTTGTGTCTGTTTCTGTGTGTTAGGAAAGTCAACTACTTCTACTCTGGAAAGTAGTGGCTTTATGAAGAAGAGGTGCTGCAGTGCCCTGAAGTGCGATGTCCCCTATTTACCAGAACCTGGTGCTCCATCGCTGTCACCTATGTATGTTGTATGTGTCCTAATGTGATTGAGAGACATATGCCTTAGGTCCAATTGTCTGCAGTGTTTCTCTTTTCCTTTTGTGGGGAATGCTTGGTCCCTGTGTTGTTAAGGGGTCAGTCTGGGGCCACCTAGGACTTGAATTGAGCAGACCAAATGTTTGCCAGGACTGCCGTCTCAGCACCCTGCAGTGTGCTGTTCTGTCTGTGTTGTCCCCCGAGAAGTTCTCATTGGTGGGAAGGGTCTGCAGTGAGACCAGATATCTATCCAGTCTGTTTGTTGGGGTTTCAGGGACTTCAAACTACCAGAATATCTCTGTGTTGCCCCTTGTAGGATTTTTGTGGGTGGGAGAGCTGACAGTCACAATCCTAGAAGGCTTATCTTTTTCTGTGTTCTGGCATTTGTGTCTTTTTGGTTTTTATATGCTTACATTTTCTTTTCAGTGATGCTCTAACTCTTGCTTTTTACATGTTCTCTTGGGTTGGATAAAATCTCATCACTCAGCTTCAGCAACTTAGTGGTATTGCAACTTATTGTTATCTATGTTTTAACCTGAGGATAGTAGTGATAGAGTCAAAAACAATTCCAAATTTTGTTCAAGAATTTTCTACTTAAAAATATAGGAATCAGGCAATACATTTTAAGAAAACAGTTAAATATCTTTTGTGTCTGATAGAATAAGCTTTGCTGATATAGGATGTCTTACTATCCCAGTGATGCCACCTACATAGAGATTATAGCATAACACGTGGTCTCTAATATCAGAAGAAGTTAAAAATAAGTTATATATAGTTATATATAGATTTCTAATCACATATAAATTCTTATGTTAGGCTTATTTTTGTAGAAATTGACTGGGTTATATAATAAATACTTGATACCATTTTTAATATTTTTTGCAAATTTTAAATTATATATAGTCTGAGACATTTTAATCAAGACATTTTAGGGCATGTTTGGAGGGACTGATTGATATAAAATTATTGTTTTGCTGCGGTTACATGAATCTTCATTTCAGTTGTTCTGGATTCTCTAGGAACAGATATCCTATACTATTGCAATAAATGAGAAGCCATACACTGTACACCTTAAGCAAAGGTAACTTTTTATTCATTTAGTTTTGTATTTCATTTTATTGATATGAATTTATTTACTTAAAATAAAAATGGAGAGTTAAAAATAATTAATGTAGTTGTTATTAAACATTTTAGTGTTTCAGATGAACAGCTGCTTTCCTGTGAATTAATTTAATTTTTGGTCCTAATGCCTCAAGTAGTCTTTTGTGAATTGGGGATCAGAAAAAAATAAGCTCCTGAAGATTAATCTATATGATCTTATATTGTTGACAGAACTAGAAAGACCTATATAATCAGGGCAGAATGTTGGAATAAGAAGTAAGTCTGTAAGTGTATCAGGATTTGATCAGAGAGACAGGCCTGGAATAAGGAATTTATTATGGAATGAAGCTATACACTTGTGAGAGTTTATGAAAAGTAGTACTAGCTGTGTACTTCCCTCAGAGAACTGAGAAAGTAATTGAAATAACTTTCTGCAGGGTTTAATTCTCTCATGGAAACCAGGAAACCATGGAAATGTCTCTCATGTAGAGAAAAGTTGGCTTAGAATTAATTTGTGACTTTGAATAGGATAATTTCAGTTAAATTTTGATTATAGAACTAGACTATATGGCATTAGGGAGAGGTGGATTGTGAGAAACTTAAGGTAGTAAGTTGTAAATAACTTTTTCAAAAATGTTTGGCAGAAAAAGAAGAAACAGGTGCAGATGAATGCTTTTTAAGAAGGAAGAAGTTTTTAGGCTGGAGGGAATTTTCTTAGAGATGTATAAACAAGCTATTTATTGTATAAAACGCCAGAGAATAGGATTGAGTAAAAGAAGAGTTAACCTACTCCTGTAGACAGAATGGAAAAATATGGTAAATGGCAACTCAAAGATCTTTTCAAGTGTGTAAGAGGGAAAGTGAGAGTACTCAGTGCATATGAACATCTTATCAGGACTATTAATAGTGGTAAGAATTATAGGGGCTGGAGTTTAGGAGGTGGGTAAAGCATATGTATATTGTTTTGAGAAATTACTTGCATAATGATTATGATGGCATAGTGATAATTAGGAAGGTATTACAAATAACTTATATGAGAAATAGCAGAAAGCAGAACTATGTAGAGGTAGGGAATTTTTTTTCTTTTGAGATATATACTGAGGTGGCAGGAAAAAGATTAGCTAACACTGGATTTAGTGGTAGCAGAGATTTGGTGTAGCATTGAAGGAGAAGAGGAACAGATCTGAGTCAGGGGAAATGTGGGCTCAGTTTTGAAAAAATTAGATATGAAGTGCTTGTAAGATATCCCAAGGGAAATATCTAGTTGACAGTTTAGAATGTGAATGTGAATTTCAAAGCCATCTATTTATGTTGGTATAAATGAAGCACCAGAAATGAATAAGATAAACCTGTAGAAGTAGGAGTGAATATCAAAGATGAGAAGGAAGAACAACCCAGAGGTGAATGCCATGGAAACACTTAAGAGAAGAAACAAGGGCCCAGATGAAGGGACTCTTAAAGTATACAGAAAGATATTAGGGAAGCCAGGTGGAAATAGTATGATTGAAGTTGAAGAGTAGATGGCTTAAAAAAGGGAAGTGTGGTCAATAGTATTTCTGTTTCAGAGTAGTTTTATTTGACTTCAAACTGCATTTTGGATTTGACATCTAGGAGGTTATTAGTTACCCACAGAAGATCACTTTTAGTGGAGGATTCCTAACTAGCTAGTCTAGGTGGTCTAGTTATGTTACGTTGGATTGAGGAGTGACCATGAGGTGAGGAAACAGGATAATAAGTATATGAAGTGATACCAGAGAAGGTTGAACTCGGATTTGTAGTTTCAGTATCTACATTCAGATTAATACGACTTTAACACAATACTTTTCTACTTCATTATAAAGGTAATATATATGCATGGTAGTGAAATTTAGAAAGAATGAAAGAATGGAAAACTCTCCTAATCCTACATGTGATTTATATCTTTGTAAATTTTAAAATGCCTTTTTTCTCATCTTGTAGTCCCTTCTTATTTTAAAGGAGTTCATTAAAATAAAATAAAGGAGTTCATTAAAATAGGAAAATTATTTTGAGTGTGTATTTCTTTGAATATAAACTACATATTTATTCCAAAAGAAAATACTACCTTTGTTCGGTTTGCAGACTTACTATACAGGTCCAGGCCTGGAGAGCAAATATTTCAGGCTTTGAGAACCATACTATCTCTGTTAAAATGACTCAGCTCTGCTGTTGTAACTTAAAAACAGCCATGGACCATACATAAATTGATGGATGTGGCTGTGTTCCAATAAAACTTTATTTACAAGGACAGAGTAGGCCAGATTTGGCCTGAGGGTATTAGTTTGCTGAGCACTGCTTTATATGTTTCAAAAGGAATAACTTTTAATATTATCTCATTTTTAATATTCAGTTTTTTTTTAGCACATAATTTTATGGTTTATTTGTATAACCAAGGATCTGTGAATTCTCACCCTTCAGATATCCAGGTAAGATTTAAGTTCTATATTTTACAGATTTTTAAAATCTTCTTTACATTGAGTAAATGTTTTCCTAATACAGAATACTGTATTCATAAGGGATGTATTTAAGGATCAGGTTATTGCCTCATTCTTCTCATTATTAGCCTTTCCTGAAGTCTTGGTAAATTAAAGACAAACTAGATGGACAAAGGCTTCTACTCTGCATAGAACAGAGATACCATTTCGTTAATTAGTTTAATTAGTTTATATTTTGTTGAATAAATGAATATAAATTAAAGACTAATAAAAGCAAACACAAATATTGAACACAGTATTTTAAACCTTTTTTTTTTAAATTTTTTTTTAAGATTTTATTTTTTTATTTCAGAGAGAGAGAGAGTGAGAGATAGCATGAGAGGGGAGAAGGTCAGAGGGAGAAACAGACTCCCTATGGAGCTGGGAGCCCGATGCAGGACTCGATCCCGGTACCCTGGGATCATGACCTGAGCTGAAGGCAGTCGCTCAACCAATTGAGCCACCCAGGCACGCCAACCTTTTCTTTTTTTAACCCCCATCACTCCATCAATAATGACCCTACCCTTTAAATTAGATAGCCACATCCATCCACTTCCCCTGTCTCCATTCTTATAACACTCTTTTTCAAGTAAATTCTTAGATTATTGCCATAACTTATTGAATAATCTTGTTTCTATACCTTGTCCATCCCTTTAGTCAGTTTTCAATGTGACCAAAAAGATCAATCCTGTTAGAGCCTAGACACATTGTTTCTGCACTCAGAACCCTCCACGGTATGACCTCTTGTTCACAAAATGAGAGCCAAAGTCATTTCAATATCCTACAGCCTTTATACAGTCTGGTGCTCTTTACCTAACTGGCCTCATTTCCTATTACTGCCTACCTTGGTCATACTGTTCCAACTATATTGGTCTCCTTGCTGTTCTTCAACATACTAGACATGTTCTTCTTCCAGGATCACTTTCTATTTTCTTTGATCCAGAAGCTTGCTCTTTCCCAAGATTCCCTTTCCTTAAGGTCTTTGCTTAAAATTGCTAACTCCTATTTTAAATTGCTCTCTTACCTTTAGTCCTCTCTTACTTTATCCGTTTCGTTTTTCATTATGGTGCTTTTCAATATATAATGTGTCATACATTTATTCTATTTTCTGTTTCCCCAGCAAAATAATCTTCATGAAGGCAGGGGTTTTATTTTAGTCTTTTTAATTCACTGTTCTATCCCCAGTGCCTAGAAAAATTCCTGGGATATAGTTAGCATGACAAAAATTTGCTGAAAGATTAAATTTGGACACCATGTTGCTTTACTTTTATTGGCTAGGGCTGTCAGTTTCCTTTCTTGCTCCTTCCTCCTCTCCTTCATTCCATTATAAAACAGTGTCTTAATTAGAAATCTTACACTGGTTTCCACCAAAATTTATAGCACTATTAAATCTTGGAAATTACATTATCTTTTCCCTGTGATGATGTTTGCTATATCTCTAGCTTAATTGTATGTGCTCAGAGATCAAATTTTGTATGATTTCAGTTCTTTAAGATTTCTTGTCTTGCTTCATGGCCCAGAATATGGTTTCATTTTGGTAAATGTTCTATGTTCTTTAAAAAGAACACATTCTTGGGACGCCTGGGTGGCTCAGTTGGTTAAGCAGCTGCCTTTGGCTCAGGTCATGATCCCAGCATCCTGGGATCGAGTCCCACATCGGGCTCCTTGCTCGGCAGGGAGCCTGCTTCTCCCTCTGCCTCTGCCTACCACTCTGTCTGCCTGTGCTCGCTCTCTCTCTATATATAACAAATAAATAAATAAAATCTTAAAAAAAAAAAGAACATATTCTTTAAGAAGAATATAGGTAGGATAAAACCTAGGTTTTATTCTACGTATATTAAGTTGCTAACATGCTGTTCAGATCTTCTGTAGATTCTGAATGCTTGATTTATCAGTTACTGGCAGAAATGCATCTTTTACTATGATTATACATTTCTCTATTTTTATTATTTTTTAAATTTTGAGCTTATTTGTTTTGAAGCTTTCTAGTACATGAATACAAGTTTAGAATATTTATATCTACCTGATCAGTTGAAACTCTTTTCATTATGAAATGTTCCTCTTTATCACCTGGTAATGCTTCTTGCCTTAAAGTCCATTTCCTGTATTAATATAGTTTCAGAATCATCTTTTTGGTTTGTGTTGATATATCATTTTCTAGTTCTTTAAACTTCCCGTGTCCTTAAATTTTAGATTTTTTTTAGTAGAGTATGAGATTTTTAAAAGAAATCCAGATTCATAATCTTTGTCTTTTAGTTGATGACCTAAATTTATATATTGGAAAGCAATTTAACCTAAAATCTGGGATAATACTTTGGAAACAGAGTGTAAAATATTAATCCTAAATATTAATCAGAAGAGTAGTTAGTATGGTAGAAGTGACAAATATAGGGAAACTTTTCCTGAATGTCACTTTTATTCATGCTGATATATAAACTATGTAGCTGTGAAAATATTCAGAAAATTCTAGCAAGCATAAAAATAAGAAATCATTAGAAAATTTGTCAGTCCTAAATACTTCACTTTTTTTCTTTCCTAGGCTCAGTGCTACTACCAGGGGCATATTGAAGGACATCCAAATTCTGTTGTCACACTCAGCACATGCTCTGGATTGAGGTTATTTATTTTCTGCAACTGATATGTGAACATTGTAATTAATGATATTTGGCTGCAGTGAATTTGTTAGGTTTATATTAAGTTTGGGGCTGAGGGAGGATTCCCATGTGGAGGTAATGCAATGGAGTCCTCCTCTGGACATATTTCTTCTCTTATATCTCCTCACTTTCCTTACTGACCAGAACCACTTCTAACCTCTTTGAAAGTTTAGATTTCCTCCTCTCCTTCCTCTGTATCTTGTTTTTCTTAGCTACAGAAATGATAACTGAATGTAAATGACCACAGCAAGTTGGAGGAGCTGTTTAGGATAGCTTATTTTTTCAGCAAATGGGTATATTTGGTACCTACCATGTGTCACCTAATGGCTTAGTGTTTGGAGATATAAAAATAAATAAAACAGGGGCACCTGGGTGGCTAAGTGGGTTAAAGCCTCTGCCTTCGGCTCAGGTCATGATCTCAGGGTCCTGGGATCGAGCCCCACATCGGGCTCTCTGCTCAGCGGGGAGCCTGCGTCCTCCTCTCTCTCTCTGCCTGCTTCTCTGCCTACTTGGGATCTCTGTCTGTCAAATAAATAAATAAAATCTTTAAAAAACAAAAACAAAAACAAAAACAAAAACAAAACAAAAAATAAATAAATAAATAAAACAAGCAAGGCATACTTTTTCTCAAGGAAAATGACCTTCAGGAAGAGGAGGCAAATTCTATATAAGCAAATAATTACTAATGTAATATTCATATTTTTCTAATAATGTCACTGTCTTAAATGTTAACAATTAAAGTGTTACTTCATTAGTGCCTAGAGTTTTCCATTCTGACACGAAATTCTTCATTCTCATTTTTGTAATATAGGATCCTTATGTTAACAAACAAATAAGTGTTCCTTTTGCTTGTTATGTGGAACCTTGTGGTTTTTGGGAAATAGCCACTTGAACCAGAGCCAGAGCCAGAGAATAGTTATAAAAGTTGTTTACTCTTTAAAATCTTTCTTTTAATTTCTTATTCATACTATATGCATAAAAAAGATTAATGATGCCTTTTCATAATTAATGCTAAATTTTTATTTTTATAAATAAAATTTAACATATATACAGAAGTATATAACATATACTTTTGCTATATAGGCAATGTGATCATTTTTCTTTTTTCTTTCTTTTTTTTAAAAAATAATTTATTTATTTATTTGACAGACCAAGATCACAAGTAGATAGAGAGGCAGGTGGCTGTGGGGAGGGGGTGGTGTGGGAAGCAGGCTCCCTGTTGAGCAGAGAGCCTGATGTGAGGCTTGATCCCAGGACCCTGGGACAATGACCTGAACCAAAGGCAGAGGCTTATACCATTGAGCCACCCAGGTGCCCTCATTTTTCTTTTTTTAAAATTGTGTTATGTACATCATTAGTTTTTGTTGTAGTGTTCCATGATTCATTGTTTGTGTATAATATCCAGTGCTCCATGCAATCTGTGTCCTCCTCAATACCCATCACTGGGCTAAGGTATCCCCCTACCCCCTTCCCTCTAAAACCCTCATTTTGTTTCTCGGAGTCCATAGTCTTTTATGATTCATCTACCCCTCCGAGATCCCCCCCTTCATTTTCCCCTTCCTTTTCCCAATGTCCTCCCTGCTATTCCTTATGTTCCACAAATAAGTGAAACCATATGATAACTTCCTTTCTCAGCTTGACTTATTTTACTTAGCATAATCTCCCCAGTCCCATTCATATTGATGCAAAGCCTGGGTATTCATCCCTTCTGAATTCTATTCATTCTATTCTATTCTAGCCTATTCTGAATCTATTCATTCCATTGTATATATGGACCACTTCTTCTTTATCCATTGATCATTTTTTTTTTTTTTTTAGCATCCAAACATTTTATTGACATGTTTCATTATAGGAGAATAGCCTCATATATCATGAGCTCCAAGCTTTTTTTATTTAAACATATAATGTAACCCCACCACCCTCTCCCAACCCCTCTCTCCCCCAACCCCCTCAGTTTGTTTTATGACATTAAGAGTCTCTTTTGGTTTGTCTCCCTCCCGATCCCATCTTGTTTCATTTTTTCTTTTCCTACCACCTTAACCCCCACCTCCATTGCATCTCCACTTCCTCATATCAGGGAGATCATGTGATAGTTGTCTTTCTCCAGTTGACTTATTTCGCTAAGCATAATACGCTCTAGTTCCATCCATGTCATCACAAATGGTAAGATTTCATTTCTTTTGATGGCTGCATAGTATTCCATCGTATATATATACCACCTCTTCTTTATCCATTCATCTGTTGATGGACATCTAGGTTCTTTCCATAACTTGGCTATTGTGGACATGGCTGCTATAAACATTCGGGTACACGTGCCCTTTTGGATCACTACGTTTGTATCTTTAGGGTAAATACCCAGTAGTGCAATTGCTGGGTCATAAAGGTAGCTCTATTTTCAATTTTTTGAGGAACCTCCATGCTGTTTTCCAGAGTGGTTGCACCAGCTTGCATTCCCACCAACAGTGTAGGAGGGTTCCCCTTTCTCCACATCCTTGCCAGCATCTGTCATTTCCTGACTTGTTCATTTTAGCCATTCTGACTGGTGTGAGGTGGTATCTCATTGGGGTTTTGATTTGTATTTCCCTGATGCCCAGTGATATGGAGCACTTTTTCATGTGTCTGTTGGACATCTGGATGTCTTCTTTGCAGAAATGTCTGTTCATGTCCTCTGCCCATTTCTTGATTGGATTATTTGTTCTTTGGGTGTTGAGTTTGCTAAGCTCTTTGTAGAGTTTGGATACTAGCCCTTTATCTGATATGTCATTTGCAAATATCTTTTCCCACTCTGCCAGTTGTCTTTTGGTTTTGTTGACTGTTTCCTTTGCTGTGCAAAAGCTTTTGATCTTGATGAAGTCCCAGTAGTTCATTTTTGCCCTTGCTTCCCTTGCCTTTGGCGTTGTTCCTAGGAAGAAGTTGCTGCGGCTGAGGTCGAAGAGGTTGCTGCCTGTGTTCTCCTCAAGGATTTTGATGGATTCCTTTCTCACGTTGAGGTCCTTCATCCATTT
>ML106151.1:91118-107604 GCA_003697995.1 Taxidea taxus jeffersonii | reverse complement strand
TTTCTTCTGTCTTGTTGTTGGTGTAAAGAAATGCAACTGATTTCTGTGCATTGATTTTATATCCTGACACTTTACTGAATTCCTGTACAAGCTCTAGCAGTTTTGGAGTGGAGCCTTTTGGGTTTTCCACATATAGTATCATATCATCTGCAAAGAGCGATAGTTTGACTTCTTCTTTGCCGATTTGGATGCCTTTAATTTCTTTTTGTTGTCTGATTGCTGAGGCTAGGACTTCTAGTACTATGTTGAATTAGCAGTGGTGATAGCGGACATCCCTGCCGTGTTCCTGACCTTAACGGAAAAGCTCTCAGTTTTTCTCCATTGAGAATGATACTTGCCGTGGGTTTTTCATAGATGGCTTTGATAATATTGAGGTATGTGCCTTCTATCCCTACACTTTGAAGAGTTTTGATTAGGAAGGGATGTTGCACTTTGTCAAATGCTTTTTCAGAATCTATTGAGATTATCATATGGTTCTTGTTCTTTCTTTTGTTAATGTACTGTATCACATTGATTGATTTGCGGACGTTGAACCAACCCTGCTGCCCTGGAATAAATCCCACTTGGTCGTGGTGAATAATCCTTTTAATGTACTGTTGGATCCTATTGGCTAGTATTTTGGTGAGAATTTTCGCATCTGTGTTCATCAAGGATATTGGTCTGTTATTCTCTTTTTTTTTATGGGATCCTTGTCTGGTTTGGGGATCAAGGTGATGCTGGCCTCCTAAAATGAGTTTGGAAGTTTTCCTTCCATTTCTATTTTTTGGAACAGTTTCAGGAGAATAGGAATTAATTCTTCTTTAAATGTTTGGTAGAATTCCCCTGGGAAGCCATCTGGCCCTGGGCTTTTGTTTGTTTGGAGATTTTGGATGACTGTTTCAATCTCCTTACTGGTGATGGGCCTATTCAGGTTTTCTATTTCTTCCTGGGTCAGTTTTGGCAGTTTATATGTCTCTAGGAAAGCATCCATTTCTTCCAGATTGTTAAATTTGTTGGCATAGAGTTGCTCATAATATGCTCTTATGATTGTTTGTATTTCTTTGGTGTTGGTTGTGATCTCTCCTCTTTCATTCATGATTTTATTTATTTGGGTCCTTTCTCTTTTCTTTTGGATAAGGCTGGCCAGGGGTTTATCAATCTTATTAATTCTTTCAAAGAACCAGCTCCTAGTTTCATTGATGTGTTCTATTGTTTTTTTGGTTTCTATTTCATTGATTTCTGCTTTGATCTTTATTATTTCTCTTCTCCTGCTGGGTTTAGGCTTTCTTTGTTGTTCTTTCTCGAGCTCCTTTAGGTGTAGGGTTAGGTTGAGACCTTTCCTGTTTCTTGAGATAGGCTTGTATCGCTATATATTTTCCTCTCAGGACTGCCTTTGATGTGTCCCACAGATTTTGGACCATTGTGTTTTCATTATCATTTGTTTACATGATTTTTTTCAATTCTTCTTTAATTTCCTGGTTGACCCATTCATTCTTTAGAAGGATGCTGTTGAGTCTCCATGTATTTGTGCTCTTTCCAAATTTCCTCTTGTGATTGAGTTCTAGCTTCAGAGCATTGTGGTCTGAAAATATGCAGGGAATGATCCCAATCTTGATACTGGTTGAGACCTGATTTATGACTCAGGATGTGATCTATTCTGGAGAATGTTCCATGGGCACTAGAGAAGAATGTGTATTCTGTTGCTTTGGGGTAGAATGTTCTGAATATATCTGTGATGTCCATCTCGTCCAGTGTGTCATTTAAGACCTTTATTTCCTTGTTGATCTTTTACTTGGATGATCTGTCCATTTCAGTGAGGGGCGTGTTAAAGTCTCCTACTATTATTGTATTCTTGTCAATGTGTTTCTTTGATTTTGTTATTAATTGGTTTATATGGTTGGCTGCTCCCCTGTTAGGGGCATAGATATTTAAAATTGTTAGATCTTCTTGTTGGACAGACCCTTTGAGTATGATATAGTGTCCTTCCTCATCTCTTATTATAGTCTTTGGCTTAAAATCTAATTGATCTGATATAAGGATTGCCACCCCAGCTTTCTTCTGATGTCATTAGCATGGTAAATTGTTTTCCACCCCCTCACTTTCAATCTGGAGGTGTCCTCAGGTCTGAAATGAGTTTCTTGTAGGCAGCATATTGATGGGTTTTGTTTTTTTTATCCATTCTGAAACCCTGTGTCTTTTGATTGGGGCATTTAGCCCATTTACATTCAGGGTAACTATTGAGAGATATGAATTTAGTGCCATTGTATTGCCTGTATGGTGATTGCTACTGTATATTGTCTCTGTTCCTTTCTGATAATCCTTTTAGGGTCTCTCTTTGCTTAGAGGACCCCTTTCAATATTTCCTGTAGAGCTGGTTTGGTGTTTACAAATTCTTTCAGTTTTTGTTTGTCCTGGAAGCTTTTTATCTCTCCTTCTATTTTCAATGATAACCTAGCTGGATAAAGTATTCTTGGCTGCATGTTTTTCTCGTTTAGTGCTCTGAATATATCATACCAGTTCTTTCTGGCCTGCCAGGTCTCTGTGGATAAGTCTGCTGCCAATCTAATATTTTTACCATTGTACGTTACAGACTTCTTGTCCTGTGTTGCTTTCAGGATTTTCTCTTTGTCGCTAAGACTTGTAAATTTTACTATTAGATGGCAGGGTGTGGACCAATTCCTATTGATTTTGAGGGGTGTTCTTTGCACCTCCTGGATTTTGATGCTTGTTCCCCTTGCTATATTAGGGAAATTCTCTACAATAATCCTCTCCAGTATACCTTCTGCTCCTATTTCTCTTTCTTCTTCTTCAGGAATCCCAATTATTCTAATGTTGTTTCATCTTAATGGCATCACTTATCTCTCGAATTCTCCCCTTGTGGTCTAGTAGTTGTTTGTCTCTCTTTTGCTCAGCTTCTTTATTCTCTGTCATTTGGTCTTCTATATCACTAATTCTTTCTTCTGCCTCATTTATCCTAGCAGTAAGAGCCTCCATTTTTGATTGCACCTCATTAATAGCTTTTTTTATCTCAACTTGATTAGATTTTAGTTCTTTTATTTCTCCAGAAAGGGCTTTTATTTCTCCCAACAGGGTTTCTCTAATATCTTCCATGCCTTTTTCGAGCCCCAGCCTCCGGCCACGCTTGGAGAAAATCGTGCGTAATCAGTCCCGTCTCACTGGCTTCTGGGAGCACTCCGAGCTCACCCAGCCTGTGACCAAGTGTCTCTGTCTCTGGCAGAGTCCCACCTGGAGTCTCCAAACCCCACCCGGAGTCTCCGAACCCCGTAGATCCCTGAGCTCTCTCAGGTCGGAGTCTCCCCCGATCTTGTGGGGACCCCTTGCACAGAGCACCGGCCCGTGTCACAGACCACGGCTCTAGGAAACCTCGGTTCTGTCTCCGCAGCCGGCTTCCCTGCTCTAATATCTGTGAGCTCTACGACACTCAGACACCCCTGATCTTTCTGTGACCCTATGGGACCTGAGTCCATGCTGTCCCCGCGAGGTCTTCACCCCAGTTTAGCCTCTGGAGTGATGTCCCTTCCTGGAGCAGACTTTTAAAAGTCCTGATTTTGTGCTCCGTTTTTCCGCCGCTTGCGGGGAGCCGGCCCCTCCCCCTGGGGTCTATCTTCCCGTCGCGTTGGATTCACTTGTCCGCTGGTCCTACCTTTTAGAAAGTGTTCGATTTTCTGTTTCTAGAATTGTTGTTTTTCTTCTTTCGATCTCCTGTTGGATTCGTAGGTGTTTGGAATGGTTTGATAGGCTATCTAGCTGATCTCCTGCTGCCTGATGTCATCTCAGCCTGCTACTTCTCCGCCATCTTGACTCCTCCCCCTCCATTGATCATTTTTTTTTTAAAATTTTTTTTTAATTTATTTATTTGATAGCCAGAGATCACAAATAGGCAGAGAGGCAGAGAGAGAAAGAGGAGGAAGCAGGCTGTCTGCAGAGCAGAGAGCCCGATATGGGGCTCGATCCCACGACCCTGGGATCATGACCCGAGCCGAAGGCAGCGGCTTTAACCCACTGAGCCACCCAGGCGCCCCCCATTGATCATTTTTTAAAAGCAGTGCCAGCTAGAGAGAAATTCATTAAGATTTCTATTTACTATTGCTTTCATTTCACTGACTTGGAGAACAGGGAATTCCTTAATCACTGTAATGCTGTATACTTATATACCTCGCAACTGATTATATAATTTCTGTTGCCTTTATATATAGAGAGAGAATCGAATGGAAAGCTGATTTTGTGGATTGCAGGAGATCTTTTGTCTCTTCAGAATTATCTTCATAATGTCAAGAATTAGGGTCAAAATACAGAGCTCAAAAATGTTCTTTATCCTCCACTTCCTCCTCCTCCTCTTGGATTCTGTCAGAGTTTTATAACAGAGAATTGATTAAAAGCACTTACAGTTTTACTCTTAATTTTACAGAGGAATACTGCAATTTGAAAATATTTCTTATGGAATTGAGCCTCTGGAATCTGCAGTTGAATTTCAACATCTTCTTTATAAATTAAAGAGTGGAAACAGTGAATTTGAAGATCTTACTGAAGATAACCAAGGCACAGAACAAAACCCAGTGGACTATAACATTTTTGTAAGTGAAAAGGTGAGTTTGTGTATGTTTTATTACTATTTTCAGGGAAATTATTGTCCTTAATTTATGTATAAGAAAATTATATGAACGTACATGTAACTGTAACAAATATTCTTTCCTTCAGAACATCCTTATCTTTTCTTACTGTTACAATTTCCTTTGAACCATATATGGTCTTCTCCTTACATCAATTGATCATCTACTTTTTTATGATAAATTTTTATTCTAATTCTTATTTTGTTACATACTTACAACTTTCTAAAAATTAGTGTATATTCAACATAAATGTAATAAATTGAATTCCTGCTTTTGTATCTGTATTCCTGGAAGTTATTTAAATGCCCGTATTTTTTTTTCCAGCTGTAGTCAGATTTTATTCTTTCTGCATCTAAAGCTCAGCATATCTTCTTTCGATTCAGAGGGATTTTTTTTTTTATTAGTTACTGGGGTGGAATTTAGTGACTCATCAGTTGCATATAACACTCAGTGCTCATTTCATCAAGTGCCATCCCCTTAATGCCCATCACCCAATTACCCCTTTCCCCCACCCATCTCACCTCAGAAACCCTCTGTTTATAGTTTAGAGTATTTTATCGTTTGCCTTCTTCTCTATTTTTATCTTAGTTTGTTTTTCCTTCCCTTCCTCTATGTTCATCTGTTTTATTTCTTAAATTCCACATATGAGTGAGATCATGTGATATTTGTCTTTCTCTGACTGACTTATTTTGCTTAGCGTAATACTCTCTAGTTCCATCCATGTCATTGCAAATGGCAAGATTTCATTCTTTTTGATGGCTGAGTAGTGTTCCGTGTGTGTGTGTGTGTGTACACACCACATCTTCTTTATCCATTCATCTGTTGATGTAAATCTGGGCTCTTTCCATGGTTTGGCTGTTGTGGACATTGCTGCTATAAACATTGGGGTGTGTGTGCCCCTTTGAATCAGTATGTTTATATCCTTTGGATGCAATTGCTGGGTCATAGGGTAGTCTATTTTTAACTTTTTGAGGAACCTCCATACTGTTTTCTGGAATGGCTGCACCAGTTTGCATTCCCACCAACACTAAGAAGGTTCCCATTCTTGGCATGCTCATCAACATCTGGTGTTTCCTGAGGTGTTCATTTTAGCCACTCTGACAGGTGTGAAGTGGTATCTTACTGTGGTTTTGATTTGTATTTCCCTGATGCCAAATGATGTTGAGCATTGTTTCATATGTCTGTTGGCCATTTGTATGTCTTCTTTGGAGAAATATCCATTCATGTCTTCTGCCCATTTCTTTACTGGATTTTTGTTCTTTGGGTTTTGAGTTTGATAAGTTCTTTATAGATTTCATCTGATAAGACATTTGCAAATATCTTCTCTCTATCTGTAAGTTGCATTTTAACTTTGTTGACTGTTTCCTTTGCGTGCAGAAACTTTTAACTTGATGAAATCACAATAGTTTGTCTTTGCTTTTATTTTTCTTGCCTTTGGAGAGGTGTTTAGTGAGAAGTTGCTGTGACTGAGGTCTAAGAAGTTGCAGCCTGTGTTCCACTCTAGGATTTTGATGGATTCATGTCTCACATTTAGGTGTTTCATCCATTTTGAGTCTACTTTTGTGTATGGTGTAAGAAAATGTTGCAGTTTTTTCTTTTTCATGGAATATCTTTTTCTATCTTTTCACTTTCAGTCTATATCTATCTTTAGGCCTCAAATTAGTCTTTTATGGACAGCATATATGGGTCTTGTTTTTTTAAAAATCCATTATCTTATCCTATGCCTTTTGATTGCAGCATTTAGTCCACTTACATTTAAGGTTATTATTGGTAGGTGTGTACTGACTGACATTTTGTTAATTGTTTTCTGGTTGATTTTTGGTTCTTCTTTGTTCCTTCTATTGCTCTCCTACCTGTGTGATTTGATGACTTTTTTCTGTTATGCATGGATTCTTTTATCCTTGTATTATTTAGTATCTATTAAAGGTTTTTGGTTTGTGATTACTATGAGGTTCATATACAACAACCTATATATATAGCCATCTTTTAATTTTTTATTCATTTTTTAAAAAAAAGATTTTATTTATTTGACAGAGAGGGAAAGAGGGAAAGCACAAGTAGGTGGAGCAGTAGACAGAGGGAGAGGGAGAAGTAGACTCCCTGCTGAGTGGGTAGCCTGATGCAAGGCTTGATCCCATGACCCTGGGATTATGGGCTCAGCCGAAGGCTGCTGCTTAACCAGCTGAGCTCCCCAGGTGTCCCTATAACCATCTTTTTAACATTGATGATCTCTTTATTTTGAATACATCCTAAAAGTACCTACATATTTATTCCCCTTCCATGTTCTATGTATTTGATTTCATAGTTTCATCTTTTGTTTTTGCCTAACTAATTAATGTAGATATAGTTGATTTTACTGCTTTTGTCTTTTCACCTTCATACTAACTTTATAAATGCGTGGTCCACTGCCTTCACTCTATGTTTACTTTCCCAGTGAGATTTTACTTTCATAATTTTCTTACTTCTAGATATGACTTTTTCTTTTTTTTTTTCTTTAAGCTTTTTTGTTTAAACATATAATGTAACCCCACCACCCTCTCCCAACCCCTCTCCCCCCCCACCCCCCTCAGTTTGTTTTATGACATTAAGAGTCTCTTTTGGTTTGTCTCCCTCCCGATCCCATCTTGTTTCGATATGACTTTTTCTTATCTACTTAAATAAATCCCTTTGACATTTCTTATAAGGTTGGTTTAGTGTAATGAACTTCTTTAACCTTTATCTGGGAAACTGTTTATCTCTCCTTCAATTCTAATGAAAGCCCTGCTGGGTAGAGTATTCTTGTTTGTAGGTTTTTTCCATTCAGCACTTTGAATATATCATGACAATCCCTTCTGACCTGAAAAGTTTCTGTTGAAAAATCATCTGATGGGTTTATGGGTGTTCCTTTGTATATAACTGGTTACACTTCTCTTGCTACTCTTAAGATTCTCTCTTTATCTTTTTTTTTTTTTTTTATGTTTTAGTAATTATCTTGCTGTAGATCTTCTTGGGTTCATCTTGTTTGGTCCTCTCTGTCCTTCCAGACCTGGATGTCATTTCCTTTTTCTGATAAGGGGTCTTTTCAGCTATTCCATATTCAGGTAAGTATTCTGCTTGTTCCTCTTCTCTCCTACTTGTGGAACACCTATAATAAGAATGTTAGTATGCTTGATGTTGTCCTAGAAGTCCCTTAAATTATCCTCCTTCTTAAAACTCTTTTTCTTTTTGCTGGTGAGCTTGAGTGCTTTCCGTTACCATGTCTTCTGGATCACTGATCCATTGTTTTGTATCCTCTACTCTGCTGTTGATTCTCTCAAGTGTATTTTTCATTCAGGTATTATATTCTTTACATCTGGTTGTTTTTTATTTAAGCATTTTATATCTCTTTGTTGAAGTTCTTTGTGTTCATCCAGTCTTCTCCAAGTTTAGTTATCAGATTTGTGACTATTATTTTGAACTCTGTCAGAGAGATTGCTTACCTCCATTTTGTTTAGTTCTTTCTCAAGATTTGTCTTGTTCTTTCATTTCAAACATATTCTCCTCCTCATTTTGCCTGTTTCTGTCTGTGTATTAGGTAGATCAGCTATGGCTTCTTATTTTGAAGGTATAGCCTTATATAGAAGGTATTCTGTGGGGCACAGAGCACTATTCCCCTCATCACCAGAATGAGGCATTCCAGGGTTGTCCCCTATTTGAGGTATGTGTGCCCTTCTTTTGTGACTATGCCACAACCGCTGTGTGTGGTTTCATAGGCAGGGCTAGCCCCTGTTGTAGTTGGTTTCAAGCCAAATCACAACTTTTACTATTGCATTGGTGGGCAGGGCTGCCCCCTGGTCTCCCCATAAGACAAGATCTGCTTCGGAAGGCCTTGTCCTGGCCAAGGGTATCTACTAGGTGTGTTTAGTTGGTAGCCACTTTGGGGGCAGTTGGTCTTGGCCAGGTATGCCTGCTGGGTGTGATACAACAGGACCACCTTGGAGGAGTGCCTGCCAGAGTGGGGTGGTGGTTAGACAGAGCCAGTCCTCAAGGGAACCTCAAAGGGATGGGGTGTGCAGTGCTAACAAGGTAGATGGAAAGTGTCAGAATGGTACCCACCAGCGTTGGGCCAGCTAGGCAGAAGGAGGGTGAGAAAAATAGCTCATACTAGCTTTTCTGTTCTCAGAGAAAGTTTTTACAAATCTCTATCCCTCTGACATTGGCCCTAAAATTAGTTACTAAATCTTCACCTATGTTCCAGGTACTTTTCAAACAGCTGCTTCTGTGCTGAGCTTCCGAGTGAGTGAATATGTGCATAGGCTCTTTAAAAGACGGTTCAGTTTCCTATAGCCCTCTAATACTCCTCAAAATAAACTCTGCTGACTTTTAAAGCCATATATTATGAGGGTTTGTCTTTCCACTGTAGGCCCCCAGTGCAGGGAATACCTAACGTGGAACTCAAACCCCTTGCTCTTCAGGGAGGCAAAAGTCAACAAAATGGAAAGGCAACCTACTGAATGAGAGAAAATTCTTGCAAATCATATACTCAATAAGAGGTTAATATCTGATATATGTAAGAAACTCACAAAATTCCATAACAAAAATAAATGAGATTTAAAAATGGCAAAGGATATGAATAGACATTTTTCTAAAGAAGGCATACAGATGGCCATCAGATATATGAAGAGGTGTTCAACAACACTAATCATCAAGGAAATGCAAATCAAAACCACAATGAACTATCACCACACACTGATTAGGATGGCCTTTACCAAAAAGACAAAAGGTAACAATTATTGGTGAGGCTGTAGAGAAAAGGGAACATTTGTGCCCTGTTAGTGGGAATGCAAATTGTTACAGCCACTGCGGAAAAGAATATGGAGGTTCCTCAAAAAGTTAAAAATTGAACTACTTTTCATCCAGAAATTTTACTTCTGGATATATATCCATAGGAAATGAAATTAGTATCTTGAAGAGATACTTGTACTTGTGTATCTTGAGAATATATATACATATATATATGTACATACATACATACAGTGGAATATTCAGCCTTCAAAAAGAAGGAAATCTTCCCATTTCTGACAACATGGATGAACCTGGAGGCTGTTATGCTAAGTGAAATAAGCCACACACAGAAAGACAAATACAACATGATTTCACTTATATGTAGAATCTTAAAATAGTAAAACTTCTAGAAGCAAAGAGTAAAATGGTAGTTGCCAGCTGCTGAGGACAAAGAGAAATGGGGAAATGTTGGTCAAATGGTACAAAGTTTCAGTTATGCAAGATAAGTAACTTTTGGGGGTTAAACATATAGTATAGTGACTATAGTTAATGATAGTGTATTGTTTGACTATAGTTAATGATAGTGTATTATAAACTTGAAACTTGCTGAGTATTGATCTTGGGCGTTCTTATCATGCACACAAAAGGAAAATGGTCACTTTGTGAGGTGGATATGTTAATTAGCCTGGTTATGCCAATTATTTTACTATGTGTACATATCAAAGCCTTAAGTCTTATACTTTAAATACATATAATTTTTATCAGTTATACCTCAATAAAGTGGAAAAATGATTTTAAAAGTTCAGAATAAACAATTTATGAAAGTTTTATATGCTTTTAAGTGCTTTTTTTCTTTTTTCTAGTCAGATTCAGCTGTTCCAGATTTAATTCCTCTTTATGTGGAAATGCATATTGTGGTGGATAAAGCTTTGGTATGTATTTTTCTTTTTCTTTGTTTTTAAATATTTGGTGTGAATGTCTAATTTTCCCAACTAGAAAGGAACTTGTATTTTATGGTGACTAATATAACACGTTAAAAAAAAAAAGTAAACAAAACAAAACAAAAAACCCCAACAATCTTTTTACTACATGTCTTAGAACAGTGGAAAAATTTGCAAACTGAAAAACGAAATACTCAAAATTACATATTTCTATTAGAAATGTTTTATTTGAAATCTCTAAGTAAAAATCCTGAATAACAAAATGATTTTTAGGCTGATCCTTCATATCTTTAGAAACTCTATCTACAGTATTTTCAATGATGATATTTGTTTTAAGTGAAAATCTTTAAGCTTTTGGTATTTGTTTTTAGGGCACTTGAAGAGCAGTATGTAGCCTAGGGAATGTTTTGTCCTATAAAGTTTTTATTGACCCAGAAGTGATGAGAGTATAACTATGAGAACTGCTTACATTAATGTATCAAGATTTTTTATTTTTTGGAGCAGTTTTTAAGGTTCACCTGGTCCAGTGTATTGTTTACCTGGTACAAACATACTTCTAAATCCCTGATTCCCCTGAACTATTTGAGGACCTCTTATGGCTTTATTTTCTTCATATTTCAGAGATTTCAGAAAATGGGAAAAAATATACTTTCCAGGTTTTGTTCTGATGATGAACATTTGATTGTCACACCCCTGGAATACTACAGAGAATATGAATCAAACACATTATCAGTTCTACTTGTAGAATTGTAGAGCTTGTCAGGAAGCCAAAGTTGAGATTCAGAGACAGATAGAATTTAGAGAAGAATATGAAAATATTTGATTTATTAGAATATATGGGAAGGGACAGATGGAACGTTTAAGAAAAAATTAAGATATTTATAATAACGATGAGTAAATTTCCAGGGAATATTCTGGATTATAAAAATAATTTTTTTCAGAATTATGTTACAAACTTTAAGAGTTGTTTTAAAAGCTCTTGTCCAAATTGCCAGGTTTAACCAGCCATATGATACTGATTAAATGTCCCTTTTCTATGTTTTTATACATATTTACATGTTCTTTAATAAAACAAACATTGAGCCTACTGTGACATCTATGTTACTAAAGATGCTGGGTATATAAAGAAGAACAGTAGTGGTACTGTCTTCACTGACTTCCCAGATTTTAAATCCACAATTGTAGTCTAGTGAATTCAATATTATGCTTGAAGGAAGCATATAGGAGTATGAAAACACAGTCCAATGATGGAGAAAGACATGGAAACACATAGCTATAACCTGGAGTACTATAAAAGCATGCAAGTAGGGGTTTTAAAATGTGTTTTATTATTATTCATGTATGATTGGGCCAATAGATCAGGAGACAAAATTGTTATTGGAGAGATAGTTTGTTACTCACAGTTCCCAAAAGGAGGTATTATGCCACATCCTGCAGAAGCCACATGGGGAAGTAACAAAATAGGTAGGAGACAGAGGGAGCCAGTGGAAAACATGGGCAGGAGACTGGATTATAATTTCTGTGGGAAAGAACCCTCGAGGCAAAGTAAACAGGTTTAGGGTTGTCTAGCTTGAATGATTTCAGTGGGTTCTGGGATGTAGAGGTTGTCTCAGGTTGGCTCTTCGGATGATTAGGGCAGGGGAATAATGGCCTGGAGTGTGAGATCCTGAAAGGGGATGGTTTGTGGATTAGTTAGTTTGGATAATGAGGTGAGGGTGGGGCCAGGGAAGACTTGGTGCAAAACTTTTCCTTGCAAAGGCACATAAATATGAGAGAAGGTTCTTTAAAAACAACAATAACAACAAACAACCTGCAAGTTTAGTACGATTAATACATAGGGTTGAAGAAGAAAAATGGAAGGAGACAAAGAACTAATACGATATTTGATTTTAATCCTAACGTTAATGGAGAGTTATTAAAAATATTTTAAACAGGGGAGTGACAGGTTCATATTTTCATTTTAGAATCATCATTTTTGTAATAGTGTAGGGACTGGATTTCTGATAGGATAGTTGGAGACATTTAAGAGACCATTCCAGTAATCAAGCTGAACATTTACTAGTTCGTAGTATTAGGAAAAAAAAAGCAATTTTAAAAGTTGCTGCTGAGGTTGAATTAGAAGGACTTAAATTGATTCAATTTATCTATTCACTTAAATTTATTGAGCATCATGTAGATGCCAATTACTATTCTACTTATTGAGGATACAGCTGTGAACAGAAAAAGTTCTGCTCGTTTGGAACTTCTGCTCTTATGGAACTCTTATGATATGTAGTATCATAAATTTGGGAGGTCATAGATGACAATGCCATTGATTAAAGTAGTGGAGAGGTAAGTAAGACCAGATTTTTGAGGAAGAATGATGAGCTTCATTTTAGATAAATTTAATTTGAGGGTCCTGTGGTACATGCAAGTGGTGCTATACCTCAGAGAGATGATTGATAGATATGGAATTTGACATTGGCACATTCTACAAAGCTTATTTAGATTTAAGCAGTTGTATATACACTAATTTGTGTGTGTGTGTGTGTGTGTGTGTGTAGTTTTATGCACTACGATCACATATGTTGGCTTGTGTAATCGCTGTCATGATCAAGACACTGAATAGAACCATCACTACAAGACTCTTATATTTTTCTTAATAGTCACATCCATTTCTCCCTACTCCCCTAAACTTCCTAACCTCTGGCAGTAACTAATTTGTTCTCTATTCCTTGAGTTTAGGAATATTGCATAAATGTTATCTTGTATATATCCTTTGGAGATTTTTTTTAACACTAAGCATAATTTTCTTAAGGTTTATCCAAACTGTTTCATTTATCAACAGTTTAGTCAGTTCCTTTTTAATTACTGATCATTATTCCATGGTATGAATGTACTGCAGTTTTTTAAACCAGTTAACCACTGAAGGACATATAAGTTGTTTCCAGTTTTGGACTAATAGGAATAAATTGTTATGAACATTTATGAATTTTGTTTTTTGTGAGCATCAGTTTTTATTTCTTTAGGATAAATGCCCAGGAGGGTGGGAGGCCTGGCTAGCTCAGTTGGTTTGGCATCCCACTTGTGATTTTGGCTCAGGTCAAGATCTCATCAGTTGTGGGACTGAGCCCCATGGTGAAGATTCTCTTCCTCTGCCCCTCCCCCCACTTGTGCTTGTTCTCTCACTCTTGAATAAATCTTACAAAATATAAATAAATGCCCAGGAGAGCAATTGCTGGGTCATATGGTAAGTATATTATTTGTTTTGAAAGAAGCTGCTAAACTTTCTGAGAGTGGCTGTACGATTTTACATTTCCACCAGCATATATGAGTAATCAAGTTTATATTCATTTTTTAAATTTGTTACTACTGTCTTATTTTGAACTGTTCTAACCCCAAAGCAGCCTCAAAGTTCTGAGAGTAGATGGAGAGTATATCTCAAACATATTACATAACAGATTATATTAAAATTTAAAATTAATTTTGTTTTTCAGTATGATTACTTGGGCTCTGATAGCATGATAGTAACAAATAAAGTCATTGAAATTATTGGCCTTGTAAATTCGGTAAGTATTTTTCTTTTCATACTAGTTAGAAAAATTTATACTAGTTTTGAAACTAATTTCCATTAATTTCACTTTACATTTCTGAATAATTAAGCCATCTTTACAAACTGAGTATGGAATTATCATGCATTAATTTCTTGGTTATTATAAAATAACATAAGGATTAATTTTTCATGTATTTATCTCTTTTGTTTTTAGATGTTTACCCAATTTAAAGTTACTGTTGTGCTGTCATCATTGGAGTTGTGGTCAGATAAAAACAAGATTTCTACAGTTGGTGAGGCAGATGAAGTATTGCGTAGATTTTTAAAATGGAAAAAGTTCTATCTTACTCTAAGACCTCATGATATTGCATATTTATTCATGTAAGAATAATGTTTCACTATTCTTAGAAAACAGAGATCTGTGATAATATAGCTTAATTTAGGGAACTTCTTTTGGTGACTATTGATACATTATTAGGTGCTTCATTCAGGCCTCATATTCTCTTTCTGTTTGTCACTAAAAAAAAAAAAAGCTTGCTAAAATTTATTTCTGTGCTTATTAGCTCTTTACTAATGATGGTATTGAGATTTCTGGAGGTTAAACAATTTCAGGATTCTTGGATTAGTGGTGTCCTTCGGTTTGAACCCACAGGTTTGAACCCTAGAGCCCATAATCTTAACCACTACCTAAAAAAATGGGATTTATCTTATAAAGTTTGTATTTTGTTATGAAATTGGATCAAAGGCTTGGGAAAGTAGGTTAAAAACAGTTTACTCTAATGAATTTTCTGCATTATTTTAAATATTAGTTTTTTTTTGTTCTAGTTTTTATTGTGGGAGATTTCAAGCATAACAACAGTTGAGAAAGTAAAATAATTCTTATGTACCTTACATATCCATAAAATAATTATCAGCTAATGGCTAAATTTTTCTTTTTCTCACTCCCTCAAACTCAATTATTTGAAGTAAATCCTTTTTTTTGGTCTCTCTAGCTTGTTATTTATTAAAAATAGATTCTCTGTCCCTCCCTCACCCCTGCTAGCTCATCATAAAGTGTACTCCTCAACCCTCATCATCTATTTAACCCATCCCCTTACCCACCTCCCCTCTGATAACCATCAGTTTGTTCTCTATAGTTAAGAATCTGTTTCTTAGTTTGCCTCTCCCTCTCTTTTCTTCCCTATGCTCATTTGTTTTGTTTTCTAAATTCCACATATGAATGAAATCATATGGTATTTGTCTCTCTCTCACTGACTTATTTCCCTTAGCATAATATTCTCAAGCTCCATCCTTGTCATTGCAAATGGCAAGATTTCATTCTTTTTCATGGCTGAGTATATATAAACACATATATATATACTACTTCCTCTTTATCTGTTCATCAGTTGATGGACACTTGGGCCCTTTCCATTATTTGGCTATTGTACATAATGTTGCTATAATTATCGGGATATGTATCCCTTTGAATTAGTATTTTTGAATTCTTTGAGTAAATACCTAGTATGTTTGCTGGATCCTAGGGTAGTCCTATTTCTACCATTTTGAGGAACCTCCATACTATTTTCCAGAGTGGCTGCATCACTTTGCATTCCCACCAACAGCGCAAAAGTGTTCCCCCTTCTCTACATCCTTGCCAACACCTGTTGTTTCTTGTGTTGTTGATGTTAGCCATTCTCACAGGTATGAGGAGTTATCTTATTGAAGTTTTGATTGTACCTCCTGCTGATGAGTGATGTTGAGTAGCTTTTCATAGGTCTGTTGGCCATCTGTATGTCTTGTTTGGAAAAATGTCTATTCATGTCTTCTGCTCATTTTTAATTGGATTATTCATTTTTTCATGTTGAGTTACATAAGTTCTTTATATATTTTGGATACTTACCTTTTTGCACATAGGTCATTTGAAAATATATCAACCCATTCCAAAGATTTACATTTAGTTCTGTTGAATACTTCCTTCACTGTGCAGAAACTTTTTATCTTGATGAAGTACCAATAGTTTATTTTTGCTTTTGTTTCCTTTGCCTCAGGAGACATATCTAATAAGAAGTTGTTAAGAGCCAGTGTCAAAGAGGATTACTGCTTGTGTTATCCTCTAGGATTTTCATGGTTCCATGTCTCACCTTTACATCTTGAATCCATTTTGAATTTTTTTGTATGGTGTAAGAAAGTGGTCCTGTTTAATTCTTTTGCATGTTATTTTCCAGTTTTTCCATCACCATTTTTTGAAGAGACTATCTTTTTAAAACAATTTACATATAATGTATTACTTGTTTCAGGGGTACAGGTCTGTGATTCATCAGTCTTACGTAATTCACAGCACTCACCATAGCACATAACCTCCCCAGTGTCCATCACCCAGCCAACCTGTCCATTCCATCCTGCATCCCCTCCAGCAACCCTCAGTTCATTTCCTGAGATTAAGAGTCTCTTATGGTTTGTCTTCCTCTCTGGTTTCATCTTGTTTCATTTTTCCTTACCTTCCCCTATGATCCTCTGTCTTGTCTCTTAAATTCCTCATATCAGTGAGATCATATGATAATTGTCTTTCATTTTTTTTTTACACCATACAAAAAAGATAAACTAAAGGTGGGTCAAAGACCTAAATTTCAGACATGAAGCCATAAAACTCCTGGAAGAAAATATAGACAGCAGTTTTTTTT
>ML106151.1:0-90718 GCA_003697995.1 Taxidea taxus jeffersonii | reverse complement strand
AGAATTGTCGAGTCATTATACTGTACACCTGAAACTAATATAAGACTGTATGTTGGTTATGCTTGAATAAAAAAAGAACAGAATGAAAAGGCAACCTATAGAATAGGAGAAGATATTTTCAAATCATATGCCTAGTAAGTGTTTAATATCCAGAATATATAAGGAACAATAAATATTAACAGCAAAAAGACTGCCTGAATAGATGCTGACTGACACCCTCCCATTTGGGGTAGTGACAGGTCTTGGGACACCATCAAGTAATGGGACCCTCTAAAAATAAAGTAACCTGCTTGAACATCAAGATGTTTGAGAGATTACCAGAAGAAGAACAAGGTTAAATGATAACTTTATATTCTATTCTACTAGGCCACTCCTTTAAGACTGAGAGATAACTGATTTATCTAATGCATAGAAACTAACACCAAGTCAAGGAAAATGGAAAAACAGGAATATGTTGCAAATGAAAGACTAAGATAAAACTTCAGATAAAGATCTTAACGAAATAGATATAAGTGATTTACCTGATAAAGAGCTCAAAATGATGGTCTTAAAGATGCTTTTTGAGCTCAGGATTTATGGAAAAGGTGAGAATTTCATTAAAAGAGAAAATGTAAGAAATACAAAATAAAAGTTACAGAGCTAGAGATATGATAACTGAATGGAAAAATACATAGAAGAATTCAACAGCATACTAGATGAAGTGGAAGAAAGGATGAGTGAACTCAGATCTCACCTTGTCAGAGCCCCAAATAGAAAAAGAGAGGAAAAGCAAAAATAGCATAAGGGACTTGTGGGAGAACATCAAGCAGACCATTACACATTACAGCCATATCAGCAAGAGATAGGAGAAAGGAGTAGAAAACTTTGGTGGAGAAATAATGGCTGAAAATTTCCCTAACCTGGGGAAGGAAATACACCTTCAGATCTAGGAATTACAGAGAGTGCCAAGTAAGACAAAGCCAAAGAGACTCACACCAAGACACATTAATATCAAATTGTCAAAAGTTAAAGGAGAGGGAATTTTAAATGTAGCAAGGAACCCCCCCCCACATATTGTTACATATAAGGGAACCCTATAACACTATTTGCAGATTTTTCAGCAGAAAATTTCCATGCCAGGAAGAAGTTACATGATATATTTAAATTGCTGACAGAAAAAAAATGTTAATTAAGAATACTGTACTTGGGAAAAATTGAAGGAGACATAAAGAATGTTCCAACAAGCAAAAGCTAAAGGATATCATCACCACTAACTAGACCAGTATTACAAGAAATGTTAAAGGAATATTGTTTCAGCTTAAATGAGATGGGCAGTAATTATAACAAGAAAACATGGAAGTATAAATCTCACTCATAAAGTAAATAAATAGTAAAATCCAGATTAGTCTAATGTTGTAAAGGGGATGCGTTCATCACTTATAAAGCTAGTAAGAAGGTTTAAAGACAAAGTAGTAAACAAACTATAATTTTTTAGAGGATACACAAAAAGATGTAAGTTATGACATCATAACAAAACCGGGTGGAGGAAGTAAAAATGTAGACCACTAAAATGTGTTCAAAGTTAGGTTGTGTAGACTTAGTTTGTTTTATGAAAGCTTCATGGTAACCACAAGGGTAAAACTCATAGTATAAATACAAAAGATAACGTGCAATAAATGTGTGCATACATTATAGCAAATCATCAAATCAAAAAGGAAGAGAGCAGGATAAGAAGAGATGAACAGGGCAGTTAGTTATAAAGGAGCCAGAAAACAATAAAGTGGCAATAAGAATTTAGCTATTGGTTGGGACTTCAGGGACACTGGCAGAATAGGAGGAACCTAAGCTTACCTTGTCCCACAGGCATACCTAGAGAAAAGCCACATCAGGGCAGCTAACCCAGAAAATGACCCAAAGACTGGCAAAACAGACTTCCCACAGTTACTCATAGAGAGGAGGCCATATCCAAATGGGTAGGGGTGGAGAGACAGAGTCACAAGCCAAATTCCCAGTGAAACCAACCACAAACAGGAGGGACATCACAATCAGAGAAGGAAGAGGAGTGGACCGCATAATAGGCACCGCAGACGTAGGGAACCTCTATGGGAAGATGAATCCCATAACCTTTGGCTTTAAAAACCAATGGAGCTTAACTTCATGAGTTTTACAATGGGGCAATAGGAAATTGAGTCTCTGCCCTTAAAGAGCCGACATAACAAACAACCTCACTGAAATAGAGCATAGAAGACACAGTTCAAAAAGTGCCAGAGATATACATGAAGGAGATTTACTTACTAGTCTCAGAATGTGTGCTGGAGGGCCAGGGATCTTTAGGGGACTTCTCTAAGAGCAAAAGAGTTGGTGGGTGCCATTTCTTTTCCCCACTGACCTCCAGCCTAGACACCCTGACACCTCTGGGGACCAGAGTGAACACTATCTACCTTGCTAATACTGTGTGCCCTGCTCCTGCATTCTGCAGATCTGCCCAATCTAACCCTCCCACTCTGCAAGAGTCCTTCCAAAGTGGCTCTTGCTTTATCATGTCCTGCAAGCAGCCATGGCAGGGACCAGCACTGCTCCAAAGTGACCCCTGCCCTGGGGGAAGGAGATATTGCCATACACACTACTAATTTGACTGCAGCTCCAGCAGATGGACTGGAGGCACACATTTGATTTGACTACAGGCCCCACCCACCAAAAGAAATCTCTCAGGGGTCAGTAGAGTGAGAGAGCCCTGTTGTTCAGGGTCACTGCAGCCCTGACAGACAGATTGGGACCAGGCATCTGGTCTGATTGCTGGCCCTGCCCACCAACAAAAGCTTCTCATGGGACAAGGGAGGGAGAGCACCCTGAACCCCGACAGACAGACAAAGGGCAGGCATCTGATTTGACTGTAGGCCCTACTTACCAATGAAAGCCTCTAAAGATAATGCAAAGGGAGTGCCCTGCAGTTTGCTATGACTGCAGCTCCAGAAATGGGGTGAGGGCAAGTATGTGGTCTAATTGCTGACACCACCCAACTACAAGCTCACATTGGCTCAGACAGGCCCTTTTTATTTTTTTTTTAAGTTTTAATTTAAATTGGTTAGTTAACATGCAGTGTAATATTAGTTTCAGGTGTACCGTGATTCAACATTTCCATATATTATGCGGTACTCATCACAAGTTCTCTCCTTAAACCCCATCACCTGTTTTACCCATCCCCTCACTCACCTCCCCTCTTGTAAACATCAGTTTGTTCTTTATAGTTAAGAATCTAGTTCTTGGTTTATGTTTCTCTCTTCTCTTTGCTTGTTTGTTTTGTTTCTAAAATCTACGTATAAGTGATATCATATGGTATTTGTGGTCTTCGTCTGATTTTGGGATCAAAGTAACGCTAGCCCCATAGAGTTTGGGAGTTTTTCTTCCATTTCTATTTTTTGAAACAGCTTCAGAAGAGTAGGCATTGATCCTTTTTAAAATATTTGGTAGAATTCCCCCGGGAAGTCATCTGGCCCTGGGCTCTTGTTTGTTGGGAGATTTTTGATTACTGCTTCAATTTCCTTGCTGGTTATGGGTCTGCTTATGTTTCCTATTCCTTCCTGTTTCAGTTTTGGTAGTTTATACATCTCTAGGAATGCATCCATTTCTTCCAAATTGTCTAATTTCTTGGCATATAATTGCTTATAATATGTTCTAATATAATATAATACAATATAATATATAACATTATAATATATAATACTATAATATGTTCTTATAATTGTATTTCCTCGGTGTTGGTTGTGAGCTCTTCTCTTTCATTCATGATTTGATTTACTTGGGTCCTTTCTCTTTTCTTTTGGAAAAGAAAAAGAAAAAAAAACCCAACTCTGCCACACTCAGGCACCCTCAGTCTTCCCGTGACCCTGCAGATCCTCAGACCACACTGGCCTGCCTAGGGTTCTGCCCCTACTTAGCCACCTGAGTGCCTTTCAGGGGGAACATTCCTCACATATATTACCTCAGATTCAGTTCTCTGTACCTCCTCCATTGAAGAAAGTGGTCACTTTTCTATCTGTAGAGTCCCAGCTATTCTTTTCTTAGATCTATGGTTGTGTTTGCAGGTGTTCAGAATGGTTTGATAGCTATCTAGCTGAATTCCTGGGTCCAGACAATACCAAGGTCTTCTTCTCCTTTGCCATCTTGGACACCTCCTACAAAATAAGTCTTAATATATTCAGGAAGATCTAAAGCATATCTGACATCTTTTCTGATCATAATTTTAGGAAACTAGAAATCAATACAAGAAGAAAACTGGAAAATTCATAAATATATAGAGTTTAAACATCATGCTACTGAAAAAATTATGGGTCAAAAAAAATCAAAAGAGAAAACAAAAAGTACCTTGAGATAGGTGAAAAGTTTGTTAATTTTGTTTATCTTTACAAAGAACTAGCTCTTCATTTCTTTGATCTTTTCCATTGAATTTTTTTTTGGCCTTCATTTCATTTACTTCTGCTCTGATCTTTTTTTTTTCCTTCATTCTGATAACTTTGGGCTTTTTCTTTTTCTGGTTCCTTTAGTTATAAGGTTAGACTGAGATTTTTCTTGTTGTTTTTTTGAGGTAGGACTGTATTACCATCAATTTTCCTTTTAGAATTGTTTTCTCTGAGTGCCATTGTGTTTTCGTTTTCATCTGTCTCTATGCATTTTTAAAAATTTCCTCTTTGATTTCTTAGTTGACCTATTGGTTGTTTAGTAGCACGTTATTTAGTCTCCACATGTTTGGTTTTTATAGTTTTTTTTTCCTTGTAATTGATTTCTAGTTTCATATTGTTGTGGTCAGAAAAGATGACTGATACAATTTCAGGCTTCTTAAATTTGTTGAGACTTTATTTTATGACCTACATTGACCTATCCTGGAGCATGTTCCATGTGCACTTGAAAGAATGTATATTCTGCTGTTTTTGTATGAAATGTACTATGTATTTTCCTGTTAAATCCATCAGGTTTAATGTATTGTTCAAAGATACTGTTTCCTTATTGGTTTTATATGTGGATGACCTGTTAGCAGATGTAAATGGAGTTTAAAGTCCGCTACTATTTTACATTATTGTCAATTTCTCCCTTTATATTGGTTAATCTTTTCTTTATATACTTAGATATTCCAATGTTGGATGCATAGATATTTGTAATATTCTCTTGTTGGACTGATTCCCTTTAACAATATTGTTATTGCTATTGTTATTCTTTGTCTCTTTACATTTTTTTTTAAGATTTATTTATTTATTTGACACAGACAGAGAGAGTGAGAGAGACAGTAAGAGAGGAAACACAAGCTGCAGGAGTGGGAGAGGGAGAAGGAGGCTTCCCACTGAGCAGGGAACAGATGCAGGGCTTGGTCCCAGGACCTTGGGATCATGACCTGAGCGGAAGGCAGATGCTTAATGACTGAGCCACCCAGTCAACCCTGCAGTCTTTGTTTTAAAGTCTTTTTTATTCAACATAAGAATTGCTACCCTGGCTTTTTTCCCCTTCACTTTCATTTGTGTGGAATATCTTTCTTCATCCCTTCACTTTGAATCTGCATGTATCTTTAGGCCTAAAGTAAGAGTCTAATAGGCAGCAAAAGATGGTTCTTTTTACCCATTTTGCCACCCTGTGTCTTGACTGGAACATTTGGACCATTTAAATATAAAGAAATTATTGATAGGTATAGTCCTTCGCAATTTTAATTGTTTTCTGGTTGTTTTCGTTCTCTCGTTGCTTTCTTCTTCTCTTGATCTCTTCCCTTGTGATTGATGAGTTTATATAGTGTTAGGTTTGGCTTTCTTTATTTTATGTTTATTTATTATAGGTTTTGGGTCTATGGTTACTATAATGTTCATATATAGCATCCCAAGTATATAAGACTTGTCTGTATTTAAAGTCTATATTTAAAGTTTATGATCTTTTTGTTTTTTTACTCCCTTCTTCACATTTTATATATATGTTATCATACTTTATATCCTTTAACTCATAATTTGCTTCTAATTATGGATTTTTTTCCACTTAAAGAAGTCCCTTTAACATTTTTATTATAAGGAGGTTTAGTGGTAATAAAATCCTTTTACTTTTGTTCAAATGATAAACTCTTTTTCTCTCTTTCAATTCCAAATGATAACCTTGCCAGGTAGAGTATTCTTGGTTGTAGGTTTTTTTCTTTTCAGCACTTTGAATGTATCATGCCACTCTCTTCTGGTCTGCAGTTTCTGCTGAAAAGTCAACTGATGGTCTTGTGGGGTTTTCCTTGAATGTAAGTAGTTGTTTCTGTTTTACTGCTTTTAACATTCCCTATCTTTAACTTCTGACATTTTAAGTTATGTGTTGTGGTGTGGACCTTCTTTGGTTCATCTTATTTTCAACTCTCTGCACTTCCTGAACCTGGCTGTGTATTGCCTTCTCGAAGTTAGGGAAGTTTTTACCCATTATTTTTTTTTTAAAGATTTTACTAATTTAATTGAGGGAGAGAGAGTGAGAGGGAGAGCACTGAGGGAGAAGCAGATACCCCGTTGAGTGGAGAGCCCAATGTAGGGCTTGATCCCAGAGCCCTGAGGTCATGACCTAAGCCAAAGGCAGACCCTTAATTGACTTAAGAAACCCAGCCGCCCCTACCTATTATTTCAAATACGTTTTCTGCTCCTTTCTCCTTTTCTTCTTGGGCCCTAATGATGAAGGGATATGTGTTTGTTTGATGTTGTCCAATGAGTCCCTTAACCTAATTTCACTTTCTAAAAATGTCTTTTTTTTTTTACTGTTCAGCTTGGACGATTTCCATGACCCTATCTTCTAGATTGCTGATCCATTCTTCTGCAGCTACTAATATACTGTTGATTCTCTCTATCTAGTCATTGCATCCTTCAAGTCAGATTGGTTTTTAAAAAAATATTTTCTGTCTTTTTGCTGAAGGTCTCACTGAGTTTTTCCACTTTTTCTGACCACCCCAGTGAACATCTTTTATGATCATCACTATAAATTCTTTATGAGGCATATTGCATATCTCTTTTTCAGTAGTTATTTTTCTGGTGTCTTTTTCTTTCTATTGGAGCAATTTTTCTGTATCTCCATTTTTCTTGAATTTATGTTTGTTTCTATGAATTAAAAAAGCTACCTTTCCTAAACTTGAAGGAATGGTCTTGTTTATATTCATTCCTTGTGTCAAATTCCCTTGTTGACTTTTGCTGACTGGTGCTGTAGATGAAGTGGGCTGAAGGCCTTGGTGTAGTCTGTGCTAGGGCTGCTCTGGTGGAATGGCTAGGGCTGAAGTGAGTGTGGGCTGGGGTGGTCTGAGGTTCTGTGCACAGAGGCTATCCTGATATGACAGTGAATCTGAAGTGATTACAATCTGATGGATTCTGTGGCTCTTTGCGCAGTGGGCACTTTGACAGGACAGCTGAAGTTGAAGTGGGTGCAGACCAGGGTATTCTGGGCCTCTACATTCTGAGGGCCTCCTAGCAAAACAATTAAAATTGTTATGAGCACAGTCTAGGGTGGTCTCTGGGCTTTCTACACAAAGGGTGTCCTGTCAGATAATTGAAGCTGAAGTGGATGTAAGCCATGGTATTCTGGAACTCTCTGCCTAGAGGATGCCTAGGCTAGACTGCTGGAACCAAGATGGGGTGTAGACCAGAGAGTCCTGGGGTGTTCTGTGCGAAGGGCACCCTGGTGGGACAGCTGTAGCTGAAATGGCATAGGCTGGATCTTCCTGCGGCTCTTGAGGCAGCAGGCACCCTGCAGGACAGGTAAAGCTGAAGTGGGAAAGGGTTGGTGTGGTCCTTGGGCTCTCCATGCAAAGGGTGCCCTGGCAGAACAGCTGAAGTTAAGTATCCTGAGGTGCTCAGAGCATAAGTGCCCTTGAGTGGGGGCAGCTGGAACCAAGGTGGGCATGGGCTGGAGGTTTCTGGGGCACTATAGGCATGGCACACCCTGTTGGGGTAACTGGAACTGAAGCAGGTGTCAGTTGGAGGTCCTGAGTGTTCTGCATTGGGGGTGCCCTATCAAGCTGTTGGAAGCTGCAGTGGTGTGGGCTTGGATTGTTCTGAGGTGACATGTGTCACCTTGGCATAATGGCTAGAGCTGCAGTGAGCAGTGACCAGGGGCATTCCAGTGGAACAGCTGGGACTGGTAGGATCAGGGTCACAGGGCTCACTGAGGTGGTAAACGAACCAGGGCATCTGTACCTTTCTCCCATTCACATTATCAAGGTGGAAGAGGAAAATAAACTGTTGTACTTGCCAGCTCCCTTGTCTTAGAGAGAGTTCTAACATCTAGCAGCTCCCTGCTACCCCCATACCCTCATAGTTTGGCTGAGTTCTGGGGCTGTATCTCTTATATACTAGTTGGTCTTTTAAACCATGGCTTTTTTTCTGTGTCTCAGGGCATCTAGGGGTGGTGTGGGCTAGGGGCCAGGTGCTTGCAGGTTGGTTATGGCTCCCAGACCCTGCTCTCATCTACAAGATCAAGTTGTAGGCTGAGTGTAACCATTGCACTCGCTAGCCTCTCTGACCCACAGAGTCCAGCAACTCCCCTGACATTTAGTGGATTTCTAGAACTTGTTCTTTTATGTAGTAGTTGCTCTTTTAACCACAGGTTTTTTTGATTGTTTGTTTTTTGTTTTGTTTTGTTTTTCTTTTTGTGCCCCAGGGCAGATGAATCTGCTCCTGGCCTCTCAGTACTATCACTCCTTACTGCCATTTGCAGTATTGGATGTGGGCTTTCTCTTCATTACTGTGTCTCCTTCTGTCTTGCCAGTCCCTCTTGTCTTTCTATCTTTCATTGTACAGAAGCTGTTCAGTTAGCCGTAAGTTCTTTTTCAGGGGGAGTTTCTCTACAAATAGGTATAGATTTGGTATATCTATGGAGGAGGTAAGATCCGGATCTTCCTATGTTGCCATCTTGGACCAGCTCTTCCTATTAAGTGTTCTTTAAGCATTTAGGTTCATGTCCTATATAATATATATGATTTCAGAATATTTTCTGGCTGTGGGTAGTCTTTTCATTTTCTTAATAGTATATTTTAAAAAGCGGATTTTGATGAGTTCATTATTAACCTATGAGTTTTTTATTTTAAGAATCATGTTTTTGATGATGAATCATGTTTTGATGTTGTACCAAAAATATGGAGGACATTTTTGCATATGAATAAATAATTATTTAACATTAATTCTTGAAAAAATTATAGTTTCTCCATTTAATTGCTTTTGTACTTTGGGTGCAATAATTTGACTTTATATATAAGAGTTTATATTTGGCCTATTCTTTTGTGAATAGCTCACTGCCTTGATTACTATAGCTTTATAAAAACCATTTAAATCAAGTAGTATAAGTTCTCCAAATGTGTTCTTCTTTTTGAAAATTGTTTTGGTTATTCTAAGTTTTTGCCTTTCTACATAAGTATTAGAGTCAACTTCTCAGTTGCTATAAAATATCTTGCTAGAATGTTGATTGGAACTGCATAGAATTTATACAGTAGTGTGGGGAGAACTGGCAGCTTAATAATACTAACTCTTCCAGTCAATGCACTTGGTATTTTCTTCCATTTACTTAGATCTTTTTAAATTTCTTTCATCAGTGTTCTGTAGTATACAGTTCTATCAGTATACAGATATACCAGTGTCTATCAGGATGCATATTTTTCTCACATTTATGTTAGCTTTATATCCTAGTATATCATGTTTTTAGTGCTATTTTTTCTTCTTTTTTGAACACAGAATGGAAAAAAATTAATTTACTTATCTTTAAATTTTTTTATTCAAATGTATTTGAATTCTACATAACATTGTAAATTTAAAGTATACAACATGTTAATAAATACATTTATATATTATATGATTGCTGTTGCAGTGGTAAAAAGCACATCTGTCATGTTATATAATTATCATTTTTTGTGCATTTGAAAAATAAATTTCTAAGCTCTTAGCAGATTTCAAGATTATAATACAACATTGTTATATATATCTCCTCTATTGTATTAGATCTCTAGGTCTTACTGACTACTCATTGCATGTTCATACCCTTAAATAACATCAACACTATTGTAAATGTTTCATTTTACTTTAGTTTCAAATATTTTATTGCTAGTATATAAAAATCAGTTTGACTTTTGTACCTTGATTTTGAGACATGAAAACCTGCTGAACACACTCAGTGATAGTAGCTTTTTTATATACTGTGGGATTTCCTAGATAGACAGCCACATCATCCATAAACAGAGAAAACTTTATTCCTTCTTTTCCAATCCATATACTTTTTTATTTTTACTTTTTTACTTTTATTTTATTTTTTTGGCCTTATTTAACAGGCTAGGACCTCTAATATGATGCTGAATACCAGTCCTTTCATTTTCACATCTATTGGTAGCACTCTCTTGGATTAAGAATGAGGGTAAACAGTACTCAAAACATGGGGGAGCGGGGAGCCAAAGTTGCATGGTAAGAGTGAATACTTGTAAACAAGTGCTGGAAGGGTTAGGCATAAAAAATATCAGAGAGACAGAATAAAGAGAGCAGTAGGAAGACAGTGCAATGTGATGCGAAGTACAGTTGAAACTGGAGGGATGTTCCAATTGATAATTGAAACAAGTTTCTTTATATATAGTTTGGACTGTTTGTTTTGATGGGGGTTCTAAAGATGGCAGAACATGTTTAGAGTGTCTGTATCTTAGTGGTTGAAAGTATGGCTCTGGATTCAGATTGCCTAACTTCATATCCTTCACTAGCACTTATTAATTGTGCTACCTTGAGATAGTTACTTTTAAGTTCTCATCTGATGTATGATTTGTTCAGTGGAGATAATATCTATTTCATTGGCTTGAATTGAGAATTAAATGGAATAATTTTTATGAAAAATCTCTGAGAATTGTGCTATTATTATATGACAATTTATATGGGCCCTTATTCAAAGAAGAATTAATAATGTTAAGTTATAGAGCAATGAAGTCATTCTTATGAGAAACTGGGAAGTTTTCTACATGAGTAGAAAATGATCCCAGGGTCTCGGGATTGAGTCCCTTGGTCAGCAGGGAGCCTGCTTCTCTCTCTGCCTCCTGCTCCACTTGCTGGTGCCCTGTCTCTTTCTCTCTCCTAAAAAATAATAAAATAAAACCTAAAAAAAAAAAAAAAATATATATATATATATATACGTATATATATAATATGCTTAATCTCATTTAATTAAAAATGTCTTCTTAATTTGAAATAATAAGTATGGAAAGATTGTACCTCAGTTTGCTTCAATCTAGGATTTTATGGGCCCCAGATTATTAGCAGAAATTCTCACCTTTGAAATGTTTGTCAAAATTAATTATAAATATATGCTTACTTATTTAGCTATAGAGATCATCCAGATTATGTGGGAGCAACAATTCCTGGAAAGATGTGTGTTACTCATTATTCTGCTGGAATTGCTTTGGTATGTAATTATTTAATCTTATCATTTAAAACAATTTATACATTTAAAAATCATTCAACGTTGTAACAAAAATTTTATACAGTTTACATTTATATTTGCATTTAGAGTTTACACTTACTTTCTACTATTGTTAAAAATTTGAAATGTGTAGAAGGAAGATTATTTTGTAGAAGAAACATCTGTTGCAATTATTTTGGAAGTAGGAAGTAAAATAAAAATATCACAAATACACATGCATTCCTTAATATAGAGAGTGAAAAATTATCTGTAAAAAATTTTTTATAACCCAAATAGATTTTTGCTTGTAGACATAAAGTTAGAGAATTTAAAAGAAATTTAATGAGTATTTAAAAGAAACTTTATATGTCTGTTTAAAAAATTTATAATATTTGTAAATATTTTATATATATTAGAAATAAATTATTGATATAATTAGATGCATCATTGAAAGGCAAAGTAATTGGTTGAGCAATTTTCCCATCCTGTTCATTTTTTTAAAAAAACAAATTTAAGTACTAAAATTTTTTTTAATTACAAAATAATTTATGTTCTGTCCCTTTTAAAGGTTAAATAGAGGGACGCCTGGGTGGCTCAGTTGGTTAAGCAGCTGCCTTCAGCTCAGGTCATGATCCCAGCGTCCTGGGATAGAGTCCCACATCGGGCTCCTTGCTCAGCGGGAAGCCTGCTTCTCCCTCTGCCTCTCCCTGCCATTCTGTCTGCCTGTGTTTGCTCCAGCTCTCTCTCTCTGACAAATAAATAAATAAAATCTTTAAAAAAAAAAAAGTTAAATAGAAACATATAAGGAAATTTATGTAAATTTATGGCATCTCTCTACTCAGGAAGTGATGACCACTATTAATATTTTGATTAATATGTATATTTTACATTGTGTCTTTATCTTTTACTGTGGCTCCCTCTCTCTATATTTTTGCAAAAATGGGATTTTGCAGCACATATTTTTATTTCTGATACTCAATTTTTATTACAAAATTTGTGCATGTTCCTGGCAAAATTATTTTAATTATAGGTATAAAAAGCAAAATTTGATAGTAATTCTTCCTTATCTTCTTCAGGGAGTCCTACTGAAGACTTTATAATTTCTGTTTTAACTCTTCTTGTAGCTAAATTTATTATTTAAAGTAAATGTGCTCTTCCCCCTATTTTGATTTATAAACTTTAGGCAATGTTGGTCAAATTATCTATAACATATTTAGCCCATTCTCTCTGTTTGTCATGTATATATTCTTATATTTTTATTATTTTAACAACATTCACATTAGTATTAAAATGTTATTACATACTACTTTAAAAACATATATAGTATGTATTTATACATAGTATGTAATATATAACATATGTATGGTATATATTATTAAAGTATGTTACCAAATAATATACTATACATACTATTAAAATATATAATAATTGTATATAATTATACATTTTATGCATATGTACTTTATAGTTATGCATATATAATATATACATAATACATAATATTACATGATCTTATTGTTTTAATAATTATATTTTATTCATATCTTTTTGTATTATATTGACTTACCTTAGGTAATGCCCATTGATTACTTAGTATGAAAAATAAATTAGAATAGTTGAATACTTCTTATATCCATTGTCAAGATTTATAAAATTTATAATTCTATAAAAACTTTTATACTTTGTCTATAGGTTAACTGAAAAATTAAATTAATGAATAGTATTTTATAATATTGTGAGTATGTAAATAATATTAACTCTTGGGTAAAGAAATATATTGTCATACTAATAAAGCTTTGATTGTCAGAGGAGGACCTTATAGGCATCAGGGTCTAATGGAAATGCTTAACTATCTCCTCACTTCTTTAACTTCTATGAGTGAAACCAACAGCCACAGAAAATTAAATCTTACCTTCCTTTTCTTAGAATCCTTTCCTGTTTTTTTGGAGTAATTCTTGAGTTTTTTATTTGTTTGGCTTCTAGTTTATTGTTTAAAATATTGTTATTTTTCTATTTGAATTGGGTATTGTATATTGAATTCAAAATAAAGAAAAATTTATGTCTTCATAGGGCTGAATATGGGCCAGTTCAGAATTTATTTCTAGACAAGACTTTTCTTTCAATGTTACGTACTTTCTCTGGCATCCTGTGGGTTATATCCTAAATGTATTAGGTGTTAAATTATTTTCAAAATTATTCTTTACATTCCTTTAATTACAAGAAATAATTTTCTTTTGTTTTTGACCAGATTCTTTGCCCAGTGTTCTGGGTGTAGGACTTTTTAGGCAGGAGGCCTCTCCTCCAGAAAACTCATTGCCTGCTCCTACCATAGCAGGAAGACAAGAGGGAACTCCCAGCTATGACTGCCCATCTCTCACCTGTAGCTTTTCTGTTTGCTTTTGGGGCATTGGAGACATGAGATAGATGTGGGCCAGATATGACTGAGGAACATTTATTACACTTGAGTACAATTCAAAATGGGCTAGTTCTAACAGTGACACAGGTCTAGATTTACCTTTATTTTTCTGGAAAGCTAGGAAGAATATTTTATTTTTTAATTTTTTTTAAGATTTTATCTATTTACTTGACAGAGATCACAAGTAAGCTTAGAGGCAGGCAGAGAGAGAGAGAGGAGGAAGCAGGCTCCGTGCGGAGCAGAGAGCCCAATGTGGGACTCGATCCCAGGATCCTGGGATTATGACTTGAGCCAAAGGAAGAGACTTTAACCCACTGAGCTACCCAGGCGCCCTAGGAAGAACATTTTAGAACTACTTTACCATTCAACATAAGGATTGAGGAAGGAATATAGGAATCTAAAATATTTTAATTTTTTCATATAGGTCTTTTTAAAAATTTTATTTCCAGTATAGTTAACATACAGTGTTGTATTCATTTCAGGGGTACAATATAGTGATTGGATAATTCTATATATTACTTAGTGCTCATCAAGATAAATGTACTCTTAATCCCCTTCACCTGTTTCTCCTGTGCCCTCCCCTCTCCTTATGGTAACCATCAGTTTGTTCTTCATAGTTAGAAGTCTAGTTTTTGTTTTGCTTCTTTTCTTCCCCTTAATTTGTTTTGTTTCTTAAATTCCATGTATGAGTGAAATCAGATGGTATTTCTCTTTCTCTGACTTATTTCACTCAGCATTATACCTTCTAGATCCATCCATCCTGTTTTTGCAAATGGCATGACTTCATTCTTTTTTTTTTAAGTTGTTATTTAAATTCCAGTTAAAATACAGTATACTATTAGTTTCAGTGTACAATTAGTGATTCTGCACTTCCATACAAAACCTGGTGCTTATCACAAGTACGCTTCCTAATCCCATTACCTCATGAAATTTTGTTTTTATAATTTTCTTCTAATTATTGTCTTGTCTTTTTCTTTTTTAAAGATTTTATTTATTTATTTGACAGACAGAGATCACAAGTAGGCAGAGAGGCAGGCAGAGAGAGAGGAAGGGAAGCAGGTTCCCTGCTGAGCAGAGAGCACGACGTGGGGCTGGATCCCAGGACTCTGAGGTCATGACCTGAGCTGAAGGCAGAGGCTTAACCCACTGAGCTACCCAGGTGCCCCATCTTGTCTTTTTCACTTGAAGTCCCTTTAACATTTTTTAAGGTCAGTTTAGTGGTGATAAATTCTTTTAACTTTTGTTTGTCTGAGAAACCCTTTGTGTCCTTGAATTCTGAATGATAGCCTTGTTAGGGAGAGTATTATTGTTTGTAGTTTTTTCCTTTCAGCACTTTAAGTATATTATGCTACTACATTTTGGCCTGCAAGGTTCCTACTGAAAAACCAGCTGATAGCATTATTAAGGGGTTTCCTTGTATATAACTACTTGTTTTGCTCTTGGTACTTTTAAGATTCTTTCTTTATCTTAATCTTTGCCATTTTAATTATTATGTATTGTAGTGTGTGCTTCCTATGGTTTATTTTCTTTGTGGCTGTCTGTGCTTCCTGGACCTGGGTGTCTGTTTCTTTCCCCAGGTTAGTGAAGTTTGTAGCCAGTATTTCTCCTAATAAGTTTTCTGCTCTCTTCTCTCTCTTTTATTTTTGGGATCTCTATAATGAGAGTATTAGTATGCTTGATATTGTACCAGAGATCCCTTAACATATCCTCATTTAAAATTTCTCTTTTACTTTTTTGCTGTTCAACTTGGGCACTTTCTATTACCCTGTCTTCCCAAACATTAATTCATCTTCTGCTTTCTCTAATCTTTTTTTTAATTCTCTTTAGTGTGTTTTTCATTTTAGTTATTCTTTTCTTCAAGTGTGATTTTTAAAAAAGTATTTTCTGTCTCTTTGTTGAAGTTCCCATGAGTTCATCCATTCTTCTTTCCAGTCCAGTGAGCATGTATTTATTAATTAATTAATTTATTTGTTTAAGATAGAGAGAGCAGGACGGGTGGGGGGAAAGGGAAAGGGAGAAGCAGGCTCCCCACTGAGCAGGGAGCCTAAAATGGGGCTCAATCCCAGGACCTTGGGTTCATGATGTGAGCTGAAGACAGATGCTTAACTGACTGAACCACTCAGGCATCCCTCCAGTGAGGATGTTTTTGATGATAACTTTTATCTCTTTATCAGGTAGGTTGCTTATCTCTGTTTTGTTTAGCTTTTTCTGAGACTTTTGTCTTCTTCTTTAGTTTCGAACATATTCCTCTGTTGCCTCATTTTGTTTGTCTTTTTGTGTTTGTTTCTATGAATTAAGTAGAACAGCTGCTTCTCTTAGACTTGAAGAAATGATCTTTAATAGGAGCACCCCTTATGTGGACTGTGTGTGCCTGATGGCTTTGGTTGCCTTGCTGTATCTGTAATGGGTGTGGGCTGGAAGTCCTGGGGCACTTCATACTGGGACTGCATTGGTGCGATGGCTGAAGCTGAAGCGGGCACTTGCCAGGGGTTTCTGGGGCTCTCTGTAGAGTGGATGTTGGCCTAGAGTAACTCAGGATACTTTGTATATATCAACTTGGTGAGATGGTTGGCACTATTGCCAGCACTGTCCAAGGATTTCCCTGTGTATGCCACACTGGGGCCCCCCGTGTGGCTATTCTGGAGGAAGCACTGGGTTTCATGGGGGCCAGAATCCCAGGCACTGGCTTGCTAGGGTGCCCTGACTCTGCTTTTGTCTGTGCTGTCAAGGTGGAGGAGGAATGTAAGCAATGGTACTCACCTGCCCCTCTGGCCCTTGAGAGTGTTCCACAGCTCCCTGGACACTTGATAGAATTCTAGGGCTGGTTCCTTTATATTCTAGTTGTTATAGTGGCTCTGTGGCACTTTTTTCCTTCCTATATTCCAGAGTGTCCACGGCTAGTGTTAGCTAGGGGCTCAGGGTTGGCTAAGGGGGTAGGCTAGGCTGGCTAAATTGCCTGAATTTTGCTCCCATCTGTGCCATCAAGTCAACAGGATAATGTAAAGAGTGGTGTCAGCCTCTCTGATTCCCCACCACTTGGTGGAGGGTTAGTTCCTTTGTATTCTAGTTTCCCTTTTAAATTCTGGCTTTTATTTTATTTATTTTTTTAAAAAAATTTTTAAGATTTTATTTATTTATTTGACAGACAGAGATCACAAGTAGTCAGAGAGGCAGGCAGAGAGAGAGGAGGAAGCAGGCCCCATGCAGAGCAAAGAGCCCGATGCGGGGCTTGATCCCAGGACCCTGGGATCATGACCTGAGCCGAAGGCAGAGGCTTTAACCCACTGAGCCACCCAGGCGCCCCTTAAATTCTGGCTTTTAAAAATGAATCTGTTCACAGTCCCTTGGTGCTATCCTCCCACGCTCTATCCTGTAGAATCAGGGGTGGCGTTCCCATCATTTTTGTGTCTCCGTATCTCCTTCATTTCTCTATGTGTTTCCTCTATCCTGTGTTGTCCAGAAGTTGTTTAATGTGCCCTTAGTTCTTTTTCAGGAGGAATTGCTCTATAGGTAGTCATAGATTGGGTATGTCTTTGGAAAAGATGAGTTCAGGGTCTTTCTAGGGTGCATTCTGGGAGCCTCTGTTGGTATATCTGCATTTGAGTAAGTGGTCTCCTCTTCCAGACTTTACAAATTTGCTTTTGCAGAGACAGTTCATTATCAGTCAGCTCAGTTTGGGTTTCTAGACATGACCACTGGTAATGCCCTGGGGAAGTTGAAACTTGCTCTCAGGGTCTATTTTTGGGTGAGTCTACTGTCTGAGCTCTGGGGTTGGGGATGGAATTGCTGCTAGCTGGTAACTGTTGGATAGGATGGCTGGCTTGGTTTCCTTCCCAAGTGAGGGTGTGGGAGATGCTCAGCACTTGCCTGGGTTCATTCATCAGATTTCCTAGATGGGTAGGACAGGTACTTACTCAGCAGGAGATGGACTATGATTTACCTTCCCTGACATGGCAGGGTAGCAGAATGTACCCCAAATCCTGTATGGCCCATTGTTTGGGGACACAAAACAGGCAATATCGTATTCTGAATTCTTGGCTAGATAGGACAGTGGTTTTGTTCTGAAGATGGGGAAAGCCATGGGCTGTGCTTTCTGTTCATGTGTCATTATAAGGGGCTATGCAGTTTCCCATGTACACTGGTTAGGTTCTCTGGTCCAGGCTGGCTGAAGTCTGTATTTAGCAATGGGCAAGACTGTAAATTAGTTTCTCTGCAAAAGCAGAGAATGAGAATCAGCTGGCTTTGTGGTCTTGACTCAAACTGACCTGTACCCTAAGTTCCATGGTCAAATGGCGCCATTGGCTTTGCCTTGTGGATAATCACCGCTGCCTTTTCATTCTCTCTGTACAAGAGATGCTGAGCTACACAGCTGTCAGAGGTATCAGCTAGGTTTTCCATTCAGTTAGGGCCAGGGGCAACATTCAGCAGTCAATAGGGCTAAAAATTAAATCACATTCTTGGGCAGAGCAGGAGAGCCTTTTCTAAGCAGCCTCTTAAATATTTGCAGTTAAGCTGTCTGGTTGGGCACGTCCAAGAGCTACATGCAGCCATGGAAGGGGTATGAATCATCTTCCCTCTCTGGGAAGAGCTGACTTTAAGCCCAGGAAGGCTATCTGTGGTCTTAAGCTGACATGTACCCCAAGTTCCTGGCTGAAAGGTATCACTGGTTTTGCTCTGTGGACAATAGCCATTCCTACTGTACATTCCACTTGAATATTGTTGAGCTATGCAGCTTCTAGGTATTATGACCTGACTTCTGGTCAGGTGGCACCAGAAGGTGCACTCAGCATTGGGAGGGTTATGGTTCAACTCCCTACCTGAGTGGGGTTGGGGCACAGACCAGGCTTCAATGGCAAGGCTCTTTGATGACCTGAATCAGGAAGACCTGCTGTTCAGTGGGTTCCCTGGTCAGACTGCATTACGTCAGCTCTACAGATAGGCAAAACTCCTGGATGGGACTACTTTTTGGGTGCTGTGGGTAAGAACTTGGTCTGCCAAGATCTGAGTGTTCATTGTTTTAAGTTCTTCCTTTCTTCTCTGTCACAGATTTCCCATGTTCAATCCATGTAGCATCCTCTGTGCTCCTTGTGAGGGCAAATCAGACTGGGGACTCCTAAGATGTCATCTAAAATCCTGGGGGAGCTGTATATCCACCCTGGGCTCTCATTTTTCACTTGAGGTACTATAGACTCTGGGAAGACCTCCTAGTATGGCATTATACCAGTCTTGGGGAAGGGCAGAACAGTCAGTGTGTAGCTCCTCTTCTTACCTTTCTAACGTGGTCTGTTTTGTTTTCTGTAGTACAGGGAGTGCTTCAGCCTAACCTCCATGTTCTAGGATCTTCACAGTAGTTTCTGTCCAAGAGTAGTGTTAGTTGTTCTTGTTGTGAGGGGGCAGTTAAATTGGGAATGACCTATGATGCCATCTTGGTAATATCACTACTGTTGTGATTTAATTCTTAATATGGGCCAGGAGGCCATGAGAGTTGGTGAGACAAATGACCTAAGTATTGTTATCAAAACTTATTTTTGATGGGGCTCTCTCATTCTCATATTGTTTGGAGGGAGGCTTCCTATGCTGGAAAAGAAAATCCAAGTATATTTTTCCACGTCACTCCAGTTGTTCCTTTACCAAGTTTCAGATTTTAATACCTTCCCTACCAAATCTGGTAGATTTGAGAATTAAGTTAGTGCTGTAGCCCTGTAGTCCTTATGCTTTGTGCATGGTCCTCAGCCATGTCAATCCAACTACTATAGGAGATGGGGAGTTACTCCAGTTCTGCTTCAGAGGCTTACTAACTGCCTATTTGCATTCCCAGTTGCTCATTCATAGCTTTCCCTTTATATTTCTCATAATATGTATCCTCTAGTACTATTAACAATCCAGTTGAACCATAAATTTTTACTAGAGCTTGTCATTGGAGCAGTGAAGTGCCCTGATCTTCCTCACAACCTGTCCTCACCTGTACTTTATTCAGTGCCAGATTTGGTCATAACTGGAGAAATCATGATGTTACTGCTCATCATGAATTACCAGTATCAGATTTCTCCTTGGCACGGAAGTTATCTCTGCACTTGTTAAATATGTGAGTGGTATTATACAAGAATGCCACCTTGAGAGTCTTTTTATTGTTTCTCCTGATATGAGTTATGGAGTCATGGAGAATCCCATTAGGAAACTGATAGCACACTTGAACTGAGTAATCTGGTTTTGTGGCCATTTCATGTGCTGGAAGCAGAATACCATGTGGACTAGTCTAAATGTATATAAGAGCTATCGTAAGAAATTAGGTAAATTGAGGATCATGGTCCATGTAGCCAAAAGATATAATGAAAAACAGCTCTTTTATATTGTTGTGATAGGTACTTAAGAATTATATTAGGTATTTTGTTGTTAAATCATGATCAAGCTTGGCATAGACTCAATTTGCTTATTTCTCAATAAAATTTCATAAGAAGAACTTAAGCTTTTCACCTGTCCAAAGAGCTATATTTTCTACCCTTAAGTATTTGATAAAATAATAAATATGTTCAAAATTAGAAAATTATCACTTTTTATCACCTTTTAATGATTTGTCTTTCATTTGAAATTTTGTTTTTATTAATGTAGTATCCCAAGGAGATAACTTTGGAGGCATTTTCCATTATTGTTACGCAGATGCTCGGACTCAGTCTGGGAATGTCATATGGTGACACAAAGAAATGTCACTGTTCAGGAGCCACTTGCATAATGAATCCAGAAGCTATGTAAGTTTATTTAAAAGTAAGATTTATTGATTATGTTTATTTTGTTTTAGATATTTGAAGTGAAAAATTTAGTGTTTACTTATAGCACCAATTAGCTGTAAATGGGTCAAGTACTACAAAATATAAACCTGAAATTTTAAGTGTAAGAGAGTTGGAAAGAGATATATCATTAAGAACAGTCAAAGATAACAAACCCAATTGCAAAGATACATTAACAAGGGAATGAGACTGTATTTTGTGAAATCTCATAGTGAGGATTGTTAAAAACATGTCAGAATAGAGTGGCAGGATGGATAAAAGAACATGACCCATCTGTGTGCTGCCTACGACAGAAAAAAAAACACACACAAACTGAAAGTGAAGGTTTGGAGAGAGATATTACATGCAAATGGAAGCTAAAATAGTCTGGAGTAGCAATAGCTTTATCAGACAAAATAGACTTTATTTTTTTTAAGACAACAAAAGTATTTATTGCAGGAAATGTCAGAACTTTGTTGAACTTCATTACAAATAATTTGTTTTTAATTTTGATTTGTTTTTGCTACATTAAAAATTTTTTTTAGGTGGTTAACATACACTGCAATACTGGTTATTGGAGTGATTCATCACTTAGGTGTAGCACTCAGTGCTCATCATTAACAAGTGTTCTCCTTAATACCAATAACCCATCTAACCCATCCTCCACTCATCTCTCTCCATCAACCCTCAGTTTGTTCTCTCTTGTTGAGAGTCTCTTACAGCTTGTTTCTCTCTCTCTTTTTTTTCTTTTCCCCCTCCCCATATGTTCACCTGTTTTCTTTAACTTCAACATATGTGTGAGGTCATAGGGTATTTGTTTTTCTCTGTCTTATTTTACTTAGCATAATACACTCCAGCTCCATCCAAGTGATTGCAAATGGCAAGATTACATTCTTTTTGTTGGCTGAGTAATATTTCATTGTATATATACACATTCATTTTCTTTATCCATTCAACGGTTTATGGACATTTGGGCTTTCTCCATAGTTTGGCTATTGTTGATGATGCTGCTATAAATTTCGGGGCACATGTATCCTTTTGAATCACTATTTTTGTATCCTTTTGATAAATACCTAGAAATGCAATTCCTGGGTCATAGGGTAGCTTTATTTTTAACATTTGGATGAAGGTCCATACTGTTCTCCAGAGTGGTTGTACCAGTTTGCATTCCCACCAGAAGGGTAAGAGGGTTCCCCTTTCTCTGCATCCTGGCCAACACCTGTGGTTTTAGCCATCCTGACAGGTTTGAGATGGTATCTCATAATGGTTTTAATTTTTATTTTGATAGTGATGAGTGGTGTTGAGCATTTTTCAATCTGTCTGTTAGCCGTATGGATGTCTTTTTTGGAACAGTGTCGGTTCATGTCTTCTGCCCATTTCTTAACTGGGTTATTTATTTTTTAGGTATTGACTTTGATAAGTAAAGTCTTTATACATTTTGAATACTAACCCTTTATCAGTATGTCATTTGCAAATATCTTCTCCCATTCCATATGTTACCTTTTAGTTTTGTTGATTATTTGCTTTGCTGTGCTTTGATGTGCTTTACTTGAAGTCCTGATAGTTCATTTTTTGTTTTGTTTCCCTTGCCTGTGGTGAATGTCTATTAAGAAGTTGCTATGGCTTAAGTCAAAGACATTTCCGCCTGTGTTCTCCTCTAGGATTTTCATGGTTTCCATTCTCACATTAAGATTTTTAACGCATTTTGAATTTATTTTTGGATATGGTGTAAGAAAGTAGTCCAGTTTCATTCTTTTGCATGTTGCTGTCCAGTTTTCCCATCATTTGTTGAAGAGAATGTCTTTTTTCTATTGGATGTTCTTTCCTGCTTTGTCGAGGATTAGTTGCCCATATAGTTTGGGTCCATTTCTGGGTTCTCTATGGTGTTCCATTCATCTATGTGTCTATTTTTATGCTGGCACCATACTGTCCTGATGACTACAGCTTTGTAATATAGCTTGAAATCTGGAATCGTGATCCCTCCAGTTTTGTTTTCTTTTTCAGAACTGCTTTGGCTATTTGGGGTCTTTTGTAGTTCCATACAAATTTCAAGATTGTTTACTCTATTTCTGTGAAAAATGCTGGTGGTATTTTGATAGCGATTGCATTAAATGTGTATATTGCTTTGGGTAGTATAGACATTTTAACAATGTTTGTTCTTCTAATCCATGCACATTGAATGTTTTTCCATTTCTTTGTGTCCTCCTCAATTTCTTTCATAAGTGTTCTATAGTTTTGAGAGTAGGGATCTTTTGCTTCTTCTTCTTTTTTAAAAAAGATTATTTATTTATTTATTTGAGAGAGAGAGAGAGAGAGTGAGAACACACATGTGGCAGGAGATGTAGAGGGAGAGAATCTTCAAGCAGATACCCCCCACCCCCCTCCATAAGCACAGAGCCAGACACAAGACTGGGTCTAACAGCCTATAAGATCATGACTTGAGCTATAATTAAGAGTTGGATGCTTAACCAACTGAGCCACTCAGGTACCCCTAGATCTTTTACTTCTTTAGTTAGATTTATTCCTAGGTATCTTACTATTTTTGGTGTAACAATAAATGGGATTTATCCCTTGATTTCTCTTCCTGCTGCTTCATTATTGATGTATAGAAATGCAACAGATTTCTGCACATTGATTTTATATCCTGCAACTTTGCTAAATTCATGGATAGGTTCTGGTAATTTTTTGGTGGCATCCTTTGTGTTTTCTACATAGAGCACCATGTCATTTGTGAGGAGTGAAAGTTTGATTTCTTCCTTGCCAATTTGGATGGCTTTTTTTCTTTTTGTTGTATGATTGCTGAGGCTAAGAATTTCAGTACTGTGTTAAATAATAATGGTGAGAATGAGCATCCTTGTCTTGTTCCTGACTGTAGGGGAAAGCCTCACAGTTTTTCTCCATTGAGGAAAAAATTAACTGTTGGTTTTTCTTATATTGTGTTTATGATGTTGAGATATGTTCCATCTATCGTTACTTTGTTGAGGGTTTTTATCATGAAAGGATTTTGTGTTTTTTCAAATGCTCTTTCTGCATCTATTGAGAGCATCATATGGTTCTTAACCTTTCTTTAATTAATGTGGTGTATCACATTGATTTATTTGTGGGTGTTAAACCAACCCTGCAGCCAAGGAAAAAAAATCTTATTTGGTTATGGTGAATAATCCTTTTAATGTAATGTTGAATTTGCTTTGCTAGTATTTTATTGAGAACTTATGCATCCATATTCATCAGGGTTATTGGACATTAATTCTCCTTTTTAGTGGGTCTTTGTCTAGTTTTGGAATCGAGGTAATGCAGGCTTTGTAGAATGAGTTTGGAAGATATCCTCCCATTTTTGTGTTTTGGAACAGTTTCAGAAGAGTAGGTATTAACTCCTTACATGTCTAGTAGAATTCCCCTGGGAAGCCATCTGGGTAGGACTTTGTTTGTTGGAAGATTTTTGATTACTGATTCAATTTCTTTGCTGGTTTTGGATCTGTTCAAATTTTTTATTTCTTCCTGGTTCAGTTTTGGTAGTTTGTAAGTTTCTATGAATTTGTCCACTGCTCCCAGGTTGCTCAGTTTGTTGGTATATAATTTTTTTATAATATTCTCTTATGATTGTTTTTATTTCTGCAGTGTTGGTTGGGATATTTCCTCTTTCATTCATGACTTTTTAAATTTGGGTCCTTTCTCTTTTCTGCTTGATAAGTCTGTCTAGGGGTTTAGCAGTCTTGCTAATCTTTCAAAGAACCAGCTCCTGGTTTCATTGATCTACTATTCTACTGTTTTTCTGTTTTCTATATCATTGATTTCTGCTCTAATCTTTATTGTTTTCCCTCTTCTCATGGATTTAGGCTTTATTTTCTGTTTCTTTTCTAGCTCTTGTAGGTGTAAATTTAGGTTGTGTATTTGACTTCTCTTGCTTCTTGAAAAAGGCCTGTATTACTGTGCTTCCCTCTTAGAACCAGCTTTGGTGCATCCCAAAGTTTTTAGACAGTCATGTTTTCATTTTCATTTGCTTCCATGTATTTGTTAAGTACTTCTTTAATTTCCTGGTTGACCCATTCATTCTTTGATTGGATGTTCTTTAACTTCTAAGTATTTGTGGTCCTTCCACATTTTTTCTTATGGTTGACTTCAAGTTTCATAGCACTGTGGTCTGAAAATATGCATGGTATGATCTCAGTCTTTTTGTACTTGTTGAGGGCTGATTTGTGACCCAATATGTGATCTATTCTGGAGAATGTTCCATGTACACTCAAAAAGAATTGTGTATTCTGCTGCTTTAGGATGAAATGCTCTGAATATATCTGTTAAGTCCATCTGGTTCAATGAGTCATTTAAAGCCCTTATTTCCAATTATTGATCTGTCCATTGCTGTGAGTGGGGTGTTAAATTCCCCCAGTCATATCGTATTATTATCAATGACTTTAAATTTGTTATTAATTTATTTATATAGCTGGCTGCTCCCACGCTGGGGGCATAAATATTTACAGTTGTTAGGTCTTCTTGTTGGATATGCCCTTTTATTATGATATAGTGTCCTTCTTCATCTCTTAGTACAGTCTTTGGCTTAAAATCTATTTTGTCTGATATAAGGATTGCCACTAGTGTGGCAGTATACCCTTTTCCAAGTGTACTCCAGGAAGGAAAACAATTTCTCTCAGTGCATCTTGGAGATTTCTACACCATTTTGTGTGCTCTCTGGCCACTGTCTTCTTCCTCCCCAGAAGCACATGCCACAGTTTCAATCTGGCAAAAGTCTTGCATTTCCAAAACCTGAGAGATTGCGCTCCATACTGTTTGCAGAAAAACCTGCCACACTAGTTCCCCTGGCTCCTTGGCCTCTGGTCCCTAGAAGTCTTTTTGTGTGAACCCAAGCCTGTACTCTCTTAATCCTTCTCCCTTTCTCTCCCCATGGAAAGAGTTCCCGCCCCTCCTCAGCAGAGCACTTTTTCTCTCCCACAATTCACTTCCACACACCTCGAAGCTGCCATACTATCTCCCTCCAGCTGTTGAGATCCTTATCAATACAGCTCTGTTCAAGAGACAAGGAAAGTCAGGGTCCCCCTATTTCTCCACCATCTTAACTCCCCCTGGCTTTCTTTTGATGTCCATTAGCATGACAGATGATTCTCCAGCTCCCATTTTCAATCTGCTGGTGTCTTAAAGTCTAAAATGTGTCTCTTGCAGGTGGCATATAGATGGATCTTGCTTTTTTTTTTTTCTTTTAAATACATTCTGACACCCTATGTTTTTTGACTGGAACATTTATTCCATTTGCATTTAGAGTGATTACTGAAATATTTGAATTTAGTGCCATTGTGTTACCTATAGAGTTGATGTTTCTGGTGATGTTCTTTGGTCCTTTTTTGTCTTTGTTGCTTTGGTCTTTTTTTTTTCCCTACTCAAAGATCCCCCTTAATATTGCTTGCAGGGCTGGTTTAGTGTTCATGAGCTCCTTTAGTTTTTGTTTTTCTGAGAAACTCTATCTCTCCTTCTATTCTCCTCCATTCATTCTGTCTGAATGACAGCCTTGCTGGATAAAATATTCTTGGCTGCATATTTTTCCCATTCAGCATAGAGTATATCTTGCCAATTTCTAGTTCAGACATCTTACTTATATCTGGATTCATATATCTGGCCATGCGTGCTACTTCCTGTTGTTTCTTTTGAGATGAATTTCTCCATCTTTTCATTTTGTCCAGAAAAGAAAAGTAGAAAAACAACAACAACAAAATTAGATCCCGGGTGTGTTTTGGTCTGCTTGTTAAAAGAAGTTCCATCTAAAAATAAATAAACAAGCAAACAAACAAAAAATATAAAATATAAATAAAAATTAAAAAGCAATAACAAAATAAAAAAGGAATTAAAATTGAAAAAATAATAATACAACATAAAAGTAAAAAGGAAGGGATGCCTGGGTGGCTCAGTTGGTTAAGTGGCTGCCTTCGGCTCAGGTCATGATCCCAGAGTCCTGGGATCGAGTCCTACATCGGGCTCCTTGCTTGCAGGGAGCCTGCTTCTCCCTCTGTCTCTGCCTACCACTCTGTCTGCCTGAGCTCGCTGGCTCTCTCTCTAAAAAAATAAATCTTTAAAAAAAAAAAAGTAAAAAGGAAGCTAGATCCTGTTTCCCTTAGAGCTGAAGCTCTGCAACACTCTAAGATCAGTAGACTTGGTTTGCGCAAGATGTTTGTGCTGGTCTTCTGGGGAGGGACCCTGTTGCCCTGATTCTCAAGTGGACTTGCCCTAGTGGAGATGTCTCTTTAGGGGGCTGGGTTCTGGCCTCCACTAGGTGGCTCTGTTTTGCTCCCTGAAGGCTTTCAGTGTTCATGGGCAGGATGAAAATGGCAGAGCTCCGCCCCCCCCAAACCCCGCCATCTAGAACAAGCGCTGAGAGTTTATGCCTCCCATCTTCCCAGGAAGCCCTGCAGAAGAATAATCAGTCAGTCCCCAGCTGCCCTCAGATCCCTGCCTTCGCCTTTGACTGTGTCTGAACTGTTTTATTTCTGGAGTATGATTGGGTTTCAAAACTCCAAATTTTAGGGACTCCCCTGGTGTGGACCTGCACTGATCCTGTGGGGGAGGGTCTCACTTCATGTTTCCTGTTGTCAGCCTGTGCCAAGAAAGTAGCCCCATAACTGCGCAGCGGTTCAGAGTTCATGGCAACGCGGGGCAGAGAGCCAGCACCTAGGCTGGCTGCCCTCAGCTGGAGTCCCCATTCCCATGCCTGAAAACAGTGCAGCACATACGTGTCACCTGTTCTCCTTGCGACCCACGGAATCTTCAGACCACCTTGTCTACTCCTGGGCTTCTGCCCCTCTTTGCCACCTGAGCACCTTTAAGCGGGGACAATCCTGGCAGTGGCGGATGTCCAATATTTCAGATTTTGTGCTCCGCTGCTTGTAATGCTTTGCAGTAGAGTCCCTAAGCAGGACTACCTGCCTTGCGCAGTACCCAAATTATATCTCTCCCATATCAACTCTGCATCTCCTGTCTTCCAAAGGTGCTTGCTTTTTTACTTGTAGACTTGCAGTTTTGTTCTCTTGGACTTCAGATTGATTTCTGGGTGTTCAGAATTTGATAATTATCCAGCTGTGTTTGAGGAATGAGGCAAGCTTAGGGTCTCCCTACTCTTCTGCCATCTTAACTCCTGCCCCAGGTTTATATAGTGTTCTACATTTTTTTATTTGTGAGAAAGTGTTGCAGGATTGCAGAGTTCTTGTCTCACAGAGTCAAAGAACGAATCTTGCAGACACAAAAGGGTGAAGTGAAGTGAAAGTTTATTGAGTGAAGGTGAGAGTGGAAAGGAAAGAAAAATCTCTCTAGGGTGAGAAGAGTCCCGAATGGGTTGCTGCTGAGGGCTTTAGGGGCAGTCTTTTATTGAGAACTGACTGGGCAGCTTTTGGTCATGAGATTCTTGGTTTGTTCCCTTATCTTTTGCTCAGCTCTCTCAGCTGTCTACACCTGCCAGGAATAGTTCCAGAGCCCAGTCAGGGAAATCAGGGGCCTCCTCTCTCTCCTGCCTAGACCTTTGCCCCTTCCTTACTCATGGGGCAGGACTGGTGGCAGAAAGGGCTATACTGGGATTGTAAGGATTGACTGTGTACTTTTTTTTTAAAAAAGATTTTATTTATTTATTTATTTGACAGACAGAGATCACAAGTAGGCAGAGAGACAGGCAAAGAAAGATAGGGGGAAGAAGGCTCCCCGCTGAACAGAGAGCCCGATGCAGGGCTCGATCCCAGGACCCCAGGATCATGACCTGAGCTGAAGGCAGAGGCTTTAACCCACTGAGCTATCCAGGTGCCCCTTGACTGTGTATTTTTTAATTAGTGGGGGTTAGGCAAGTTTCCAAGGAATCTGGAAACAAGGCTTTCAGGACATTGAGGGGCCAACTGATGCCAACATAAGGTTACTTTTTTAAAATTTTTATTTTCTAAAAGACTTTATTTATTTATTAGAGAGAGAGCCAGAGCGAGGGCACAAGCAGGCAGAATTGGAGAGAGAAGCAGCCTCCCTGCCGAGCAAGGAGCCCAATGCAGGGCTCGATCCCAGGACCCTGGGATCATGACCTGAGCTGAAGGCAGTGGCTTAACATGCTGAGCCACCCAGGTGTCTCTGTAAGGTTACTTTTAAACATTAATGTACTAAGGCTGCCATGAGCTCCTTGAGGAAGGTCATGCTCTGCATGTTTCAGGTATCCATCAGTGGGCTGCAAGCTCTAAGTAAGTTTTAAGTTACATTTCTTTGCCTTTGTTTCCCACATCAAAGGAACTGTGCTAAGTATGACCTATTCATAATTGAACAATGAGAAGTCAGAAGTTAAAGTAAAGCATTAATTTTTAAAATATGTTCTTTCATAACTGCTCCAACTTTAACATACATATTTATGTACACATATGTATTATATTACAAATTAGATCTAAAATAGCTTTATATAAAAATAATATGTGCATATACATATGTTTTTTTAAAAAGATTTTATTTATTTATTTGACAGACAGAGATCACAAATAGGCAGAGAGGCAGGCAGAAAGAGAGAGAGAGGGGGAAGCAGGCTCCCTCCTGAGCAAAGATCCTGATGTGGGGCTTGATCCCAGGACCCTGGGATCATGACCTGAGCCGAAGGCAGAGGCTTTAACCCACTGAGCCACCCAGGTGCACCTGTTCTTCAATTTCTTATAAAACTCTTGCATATAGGTATTACCTTACTTTTACAAAATTTTGCATTTCCACAATACATCTCATACATTATTTTAAGTAATTTTCAAAGGAGGCATGTGTGTAATTAAGTATTATTTCCATTTAATGTGTGTCTTTTAAAGCCCCTGCATAGTAAGTAGTAAGCCTACATGACTTTACATTGGATATACAGTTAATTAACAGCCAAACTTCAGTTGATGTTGATAATATCACCAGTGATTCATTGGGCACTTAATAAAAGTCAGAGAGTTCAGTTAGGCACTTTACTTGTTTAATAGTATTTAATCTTCACAACAACCCTATGAGGTGGATGGGTATTATTATCCCTATTTTGTAGAAGAGAAAACTGAGACTTAGTTAAATCACTTTGTTTAAAACCTCTTAAGTCACAGTGTTGATACTAGTTAACAAGTTTATCTAACCCAAAGCTTTGTTATTTTCTGTACTCCACAATGACTTCATATACAAGACAGTAAATATATTAGAATTAAGTTGAATCACAAAGCAAGAGAACATTAGCATGCATTTGAACAGACTTAATTCTTACAATTCAGTGATCCTACTGGCATATTATTTGGATGTTTTAATTTACATCTGCTTTTTAAATGTGGGTTGCTTGTATCTTAAACTCTCACATTTAGGATAGTCTGCACACACAAATGAATTCAAAGGTGAAAAGAAGAAAGGGGCATGGAAAATGGCAAGTGCTATGAATTTAGAAACCTAGAGAAAACTTCATGGCAAGGTTTGCTCTTCTGTCTGTTTCTATCATTTTACAAGGCAAAAATATTTAGAAGGAACATGGAGTTATCAGTTATTCAATGAGCTTGAACTATTTTATGAATATTGCTTTCTTTTCATTCCTTGCTAAGACCAATTTCATTAAGATATGGAAGTTTGATTGAAGAAGAGGAGATACCATTTTTCAGAATGGAATACATTGAAGGGAACATGGGCTTTAGAATCTTTCACTTTGTTATATTTTCTAACTCTTAGTTTCCTCATCTGAAAAGTGAGATCATGATAGCTACATTGTACATTATCCATTACTTGTGAGGATGTAAGTAATAAAGTTACATCTAAGTTATTTATCACTGTACTGTTACCTCTTATTTGAGGAGAAGGGAAAACATGAGCAATGAGAACAGGAATTTAGGGGAAAAAATGTAGAAGAGAGAAAGACCTTGAAAGGAAAATGGGGTAGTGGGGAAGATAAATTTTTCTTTTTTCAAAATGCTATCAAGTGCTAGCCTTCACCTCAAAAAAATGGTAGAGAGCATTTTCCATTTCCAAAGGGAAAGTAGCATTACTTTTTTCTATCACTCAATTTCCTTGTCTCTGAATCTAGAACTTGGGCTAGTTATATCATAGTTTCAGTAAGCTTTTATAAATAATTTGGAAACAAAACTAACATAGCACTAGAATTTAAAGTGTAAAATGTCAACAAAGTTAATAGAAAAATTTCTGTATAGTTGATTACAAGTAATCTTTGGGAACACATATTCTTAAGAACTGCTGTTTTGGGGAGCAAAAAGGTGAATAACTTAAGATTATATGTAATAGACCTAAAGTAGTTTCCAGAGCCAAAATGTTATATAATTTTCAATTAAAATTTTCCTCACTTTTCAATTTTAGTGATACTATTATCAAAATTTATGATTTATAGTAAAAATATTTTCATATTTAATAGTAAATATTATATTATGCAATGTTCAAAGATGAATTTGAGGGTAAAAGGAGTACCTGAATTTGAAATCTTAAACAGCTGTGTGTGAATGCTTGCTGATCCTGCTAATTTACAAACTGAGTTTTGTGAGGTTTCTAGCTTTTCTGAACTTTAGTTCAATTTCTATAGAATGTTGGTGACAAAACCAGTCTCCCTGATTTGTAGTGTGTATTGTAGTGTGTATTCAAGTATTTAAAATATCTAGCTAATAGTAGGTGCTCAATAAATGTCAGTTTCCTCCTTATCTGATAGAGTTTTACTCCATATTGAAAGTGACTCATCTTATGGAAATATTCTCTGAAGCTATATTTATTAGTGATATATGGACATAATGACATACAATTTTGATTAACATAAAATTTCTCTGAGATCTGTGAGAAAGCTCAGAACTAAGCACAGTATAATCTATTTAATAAAAGTTTTTTGTTATTATAAAAATGAATAGACAATTGATTCTGTGTTTGTTAAGTACTGTGCTTGTGATAAGTAATACCAATAATAAAGATGATAAAGTTCCTGCCTCAAACAACTTACTACTTAATGAATCATCTATCTTATATGTGCTACAAACCTGTGAATAAATAATGAAAAAAACATTAAAACAGAAAAGATTCAAACTTTCAAAGAGTTTGATTCTTAATTTTATAATAGTCAGGGGAAAGACTGAGGGAGTAGAAGAGAAGTTTGAAGAATTGTTGATATATATATGCAGGAATTAACATAAATGGATACAGGGTTTTCTTCACTCCTAGGCAAGAGACATCATATACATGTATAAGTATTTTTCTCTATACACAAGAATTTATATTCAGTCATGCTGAGAAACTCAAGATTTTCTCTTAGGTACATGTAGTTTATAATGTATATAAAATAAAGTTAATCTATTTTTAATTTTTTTATTGTGGTAGGAATGCTTAACAGGAATTCTCTTAAAATTTTAAATGTGCAATACAGTATTGTTAACTATAGGTACTTGTTGTACAGCAGGTTTCTAAAATGTACTCATATTGAATAACTAAAAGTTTATACCCATTGAATAACTCATTTCCACCTCCTTTTGGCCCTTGACAATCACCATTATACATGGTACAAACTCTGCATCCATGAGTTTAACTACTTGAAATATATATATGCGAGATCATACAGTATTTTTCTTCTGTTACTGGCTTATTTCACTTAGCATAATGTCCTCATGGTTCATCCATGTTGTTGCATATGGGTGTATATACATATATATACATGTATATACATTTTTTTAATCCATTGATTTGTTAGTGGAAATTTAGGTTGCTTCCCTATCTTTGCTATTGTGAATAATGCTGCAATGAACATGGGAGTGCAGATATCTCATTGATATCCTGGTTTCAATTAGCTTATATATATACCCAGAAGTGGGATTGTGGGATCATATGGTAGTTCCATTTTAATGTTGTGAAGAACTTCTCTACTGTTTTCCACAGTGACTGCCCCAGTTTACATTCCCACCAACAGTATACCAAGGATTCCAATTTCTTCATATCCTTGCCAAATCTGATCTTTTAATTTAATTTTATTTTTTTCAAATCTGATCTTTTTAAATGATAATAGCCATCTTAACAGGTGTGTGGTGATATCTTATTGTGGTTTTGATTTGAAATTCCCTTATGACTAGTGATATTGAGCACCTTTTCATTTTCCTGTTGGCCATTTATATGTATTCTTTGAATAATGATCTATTCAAGTCTGTGCCCATTTTCTAATTGGCTTGTTTATTTTTTACTATTAAATTGTACTTAATTTTATTTGAATAAGGATATGTATCCCAGTAAATAAAATCACATTGATCTACCCAGGAATAATTTGACCTCTAAGCACTTGTTGTAAACATTTATCATTACCTATTTAATTTAACATTTTGAAAGTAATTTATATTATATAGAATTGTGTTTTTGGAAGTGTACTGCCAGTGACATTATATGGATTCACCTCTAGGCGATCAAGTGGTGTGAAGAAGTTTAGCAGTTGCAGTTTGAGTGCCTTTGAAAATTTCATTTCAAATATGGGTGCCACATGTCTTCAGAACAAGCCACGAATGCGAAAAGATGCGGTAGCACTCTGTGGCAACGGCAGAGTGGAGACAGGTGAAGCATGTGACTGTGGTACTGAGGAAGTAAGTCTGATAAATAGGAAAGTTAATTAGTAAATTAATTGTTTAAGCTCATATCTTTGTCATAAATGCTACATATCTCAAATATGACTGAGTACCATGCAGAATATTGACAGTAAGTGAAATTTAGTTTGAAATACATACACAATATACTATATAGACATAGTCTGAAGGATTTTGAACAAGTAGCAAATGTACTCCTAAAAATTATTGCTGATGGGAAAAATAGGTGGCTAGAATGAACTTTTGTGTTCTAAACTAAATATCTAAGATCTTTCCAACCTGTGCTTAACCTCTGGATATGTTATAAATGTTTTATTGGAGATTAACATGTCAGCCCTCCACCAAGTATCCTTTAGGGTATTATTCCACAATGGGATCAGTAATATGGTAAGGTAAGGCTATTAATATTACAGTCTGAACATAGGGTGATTTTAATTATATACTTGGTAAGGAAGCTCTGAAAATATAGTGGATGCAAAAGGTCCCCGTTGGAGTACTTTTAGACAATTCAGTATTTGCAGCCATACTGCAGCTATTATACATTTCCATGATTACAAGATAGATGGAAGTGATATTAGGGTGTGATACATATATGGGTCTGAATATGCTTGTATCCATACCACACTATTTTATCTTATTTTTTTAAAGATTTTATTTATTCATTTGACAGAGATCACAAGTAGGCAAGGAGGCAGGCAGAGAGAGAGGAGGAAGCAGGCTCTCCACGGGGCAGAGAGCCCGATGCGGGGCTCCATCCCAGGACCCTGGGATCATGACCTGAGCCGAAGGCAGAGGTTTTAACCTACTGAGCCACCCAGGTTTTGCCATTTGGTATATCAAGTCCTCCCTCTTAATTCTGTTTCCCTTCTTCCCTTCCTCTTTCTCTCTCTCTCTTTCCTAATTTCTTTTTCTCTTAATTTCTTTTAAAATATAATTAACATACAGTGTTATGGTAGTTTCAGGTGCACAGTATAATGATTCAACAATTCTGTGCTTTTCTTGGTGCTCTTCATAATAAGTGTACTCTTAATCCTCTTTATCTGTTTTCACTATTCCCCTGCCCATTCCCATTTAGCAACCACCATTTTTCTCTATTTTTTGTCTTTTTATTGTTGTTGTTGATTTGTTTCTTAAATTCCACATTTGAGTGAAATCATATGGTATTGATCTTTCTCTGAATTACTTATTTCATTTAGCATTGTATCCTCTAGGTCCATCCATGTTGTCACAAATGGCAGGATTTTATTTTTTCTTTATGGATGAGTAATATGTCTTTGTATCTATCTGTCTATCTTCCATTATATTTATAAATATAGATATAGATATATCTCCCACATCTTCTTTGTCCATTCATCTATCATAGGACACTTGAGTTGCTTCCATTGTTGCTTATAAACAATTCAAGAATAAACATAGTGGTGTACATATCTTTTTGAATTAGTAAGTACCTGAAGTAGAATTATGGGTTTGTTTGATATTTCTATTTTTAATTTTTTGAGGAGCCTCCTCCATTGCACTGTTTTCTACAATGGCTACAACAATTTGCATTGTCAAACAATGCATGTTATTTCCCCCCACATTTTCACCAACTCATTATCTTGTGTTTTTAATTTTAACCATCTGACAGGTATAACATGATACCTCATTATGGTTTTGATTTGCATTTCCTTGATCATGAGTGATGTTCAGTATCTTTTCATGTATCTGTCGGCCATATGTATGTTTTCTTTGGAGAAGTGTCTATTCAGGTCCTCTGTCCATTTTTTAATTGGATTTTTTTTTTTTTTTGGTGTTGAGCTATAACAGTTCTTTATATATTTTGGATATTAACCCCTTATTGGACATATAATTTTGCAAATATCTTATCCCATTCAGTAGGTTGCCCTGTTGTTTCACTGATGGTTTCCTTAGCCAAGCAGAAGCTTTTTATTTCAGTGCAGTCCCAGTAGTTTAATTTTGCTTTTGTTTCCCTTGTCAGAGGAGACATATCTGGAAAAATGTTTCTATGCTTATGTCAAAGAAATTACCAGTTGTGTCTTCTTCTAGTAGTTTACAGTTTCAGGTTGGTCTCATGTGTAGTTTCTTACTCTACTTCAAGATTATTTTTGTATATGGTATAAGAAAGTTGTCGTTTTATTCTTTTGCATTCTTTGTCATTTTATTCTTTTGCATTCTTTTTCAGCTTTCCAATTTTCCTAACACCATATGTTGAAGAGACTCTCTTTTCCATATTGTATATTCTTGCCTCCTTTATTGTAGATCAATGACCCATATAAGTGTGACTTTAGTTCTGAACTCTGTATTCTGTTTCATTGATTTGAGTGTCTGTTTTTATGTCAGTACCATACTGCTTTGATTATTGTAGCTTTGTACTATATCTTGAAATCTGAGATTGTGATACCTGTTCAGGAAACATCTGATTGTCAGTTTGCCTTATCTAGAAAGTCACGTGAATAGAATAATGCCTCACACATCCTTTCTTCTTTCAGTTTATTTATTTGTTTATTTAAGTCATCTCTATACCCAATGGGGGGCTCAAATTTATGACCCTGAGATGAAGAGTCACATACTCTTCTGACTGAACCAGCCAGGTGGCCCTGGCTTCTTCCTTTCAGTACTGTGTTTTGAGATTCATTCAATGTCGCTTTATGTCACAATAGTTTCTTCCTTTTTATTTTGTGTAATACCTTGTTGTTTAATTATAACACAGTCTGTTTTTTTCATTTACCTGCTAATGGATATTTGAGTTGTTAACAGTAGCGGGCCATTATTCCAAATTCCTAAAAGTAGAATTGCTGGATCATATAAGTATATGTTTGTGAGAAACTGGCAAACTATTTTCCAAATTGTTATATTATTTTACAATCTTATCAGCAACATATGAAATTTAATTTCCTCCACATCATCACCAAAATGTGATGTTGCAGCCTTTTAAATTTTAACCATTACAATGGTTTTGGTTTGTGTTTTCTTTGAGTATAATTATGTTGAACATGTTCTCGTGTCCTTATTAACCATTAAATTGTTTGTTTTTTTATTATTGATTTGTAAGAGTTTTTTTCTTATAGGCTGGATACTAGTTCTTTGTCAGACATGTATATTACAAATATTTATTTCCAATCTATGTATTACCTTCTTTGTTGTTTAACAACATCTTTGAATAACAGGAATTTTTTATTTTTTATGAAGACCAATTTATCATTTTTTTTTCTTCTATGGTCATAACATTTTATGTCTTAAGAAATCTTTGCCTACTCAAGGTCATGAATATTTTCTCCTATGTTTTCTATGAGAAGTTTTACAATTATCACTCACAGTAGTCTTTGATTCATTTTGGGTGCATTTTTGTGTTTGAGGAGTTTTTTTGAGGTTCATTAGGCTCCATTTGAGTATCAAATATTTCTTATTTGTTAAGATGACTATATTTCACCAATGTATTACTTCAGCATTCTTATGAAAGTAAATTATTATACATGTGTGTCTATCCCTGGATTCTTTTCTGTTTATTTATGTAACCATACTTATGCCAGTTCTACACTATTTTAATTAATGTATTTTCACAGTAAATCTTGAAAACAGGTAATGTAAATCACCCAACTTTGTTCCTTTTTTCCAGGATAGTTTTATTATTTTGAGACCTTTGTATTTCCATATAAATTAGAGAATCTGCATGTGAATATAGAGACTTTATTGGAATTGTGTGGTATTTATACATCAATTTTGGGAGAATTACCTTTTTTTAAAATTAAAATTGAGTCTGCCAAACAATGTACATGGTGTGTATCTCCAGTTATTTAGCTCTTCTTTAATTCATTTAGTTTTTCTATAGTTTATTTTAAAATTTTATTTAAGAATTATTCATTGCTAGTATAGAAAATACAGTTGACTTTTGTGAATTCACCTTGGATCTAGTGTCAATTAGAAATGTTGAGAATGGTCTTTGCTTTGTTTTTATTGGTGGAGGAAGCTTTCCGACTTTCACCACTAGATATAATGTTAGATAAAAATTTTTTGGTAAACAGTTACCATTAGCATTTTGAGGAAGTTCCTTCCTATTTCTGGTTAGCCGAGAGTCTCAAATCAGGAATTAGTGTTGAATTTTGTCCAATGTCTTATTTTTGTGTCTATTGAGCTAATTCAAATGAGTTTTCTCCTTTTTAAAATTAATTAATTAATATAGTTCATTTCATTGATTGATTTTTGAAGGTTAACCAACCGTGCATTCTGACATTAGCTTCACTTGCATTGTTCTGTATATATAGTGCTAGATTTAATTTGCTTATATTTTGTTTGGGTTGACGGCACTTATCTTCACAAGGGAATTGTGTTCTATAGTTTTTTCTTGTCTCGGAATATTTTCTGGTTTAAGCATCAAGGCAATTCTGAACTCACTACTTTCTGAAAAAAATTATTTAAGATTATTATTATTATTCCTATTTATTTATTTTTATTGTGGAAGAGCACTTCACATAAGATCTACTCTCTTAAATCTACCCTCCTAGAGGTTTTATAGCCTTACATTTTACATTTAATTTATGATCCATTTTGAGTTATTTTTTGTGAAAGGTAGAGTCAGCGTCTAATCATTATTTTCCATGTGAATATCCAGTTTTTCCTGCACCATTTGTTGGAAAGACTATCCATTCTCTATTGAGCTGCATTTACTCCATTGTTAAATATTTATTATCTGTGTTGGTCTGTTTCTGGGGCTTTTATTTTGTTCCAGTGGTCTCTTTCTTTGTGGATACCACACTGTCATTATAGTTTATAGTAAGTTTTGAAGTTGGATGTTGTCAGTTCTTCGGTTTTCTTCCTCATTTTTTCCTTCTCCACCTCCTTTTTCTTCTTCTTCTTTCCTTCTCTTCAGTATGATGTGACTGTTCTGCTTCTTTTTTTTTTTTTTTTTTGCATCTCCATATAAACTTTACATTGGGTTTGTCAATATCAACAAAATAACTTGGTGGAATTTTTATTGAAGTTGCATTAAATCTCTAGATAAAATTGGGAAGAACTGACATCTTAACACTATTGAAACTTCCTATCCATGAACGTGGAATATCTCTCCATTTATTTATGCCTTCTTTGATTTCTTTCAGCAGAGTTTTGTAGTTTTTCCTCATATAGATTCTATAATAGTTTGTTAGAATTATTCCCAAATACTTCATTATTTTGGTGCTAATATAAGTGGCATCATGTTTTTTAATCAAATTCCCATTTTTCATTGTTAATATACAAGGAAACAATTGACTTTTTTTTAAGATTTTATTTATTTGACAGAAAGAGTATGTGAGCATGAGCACAAGCGGGGGAACTGCAGAGGAAGAGGAAGAAGCAGGCTCCCTGCTAAGCAGGTAGCCTGATGCGGGGCTTGATTCTAGAACCCCGGGATCATGACCTGAACTAAAGGCAGACACTTAACCAACTAAAACACCCAGGCACCCCAAGAATTGACTTTTGTATATTAACTTTGTATCCAGCAATCTTGCTATAATAAATTATTAATCCAGGAGACTTATATTTATTTATTTATTTATTGCTTTTTGGTCAGTCATTTGGGATTTCTTTACATAGTCAGTCATGGAATTTATGGAAGAAACAAGTTTTTTTTCTTCTTTCTCAACCTATATATTTTTAATTTCATTTTCTTGTCTTATTGCATTAGCTAGAACAGTAAGATGTTGAAAGGAGTTGTGAAGACTTTCCTTGTCTTGTTCCTGATCTCAGGGGAAAAGCTTATAGTTTCTCATCATATATATGATTTTAGCTGTAGGTTTTTCTCCTTATGTTCACTATCAAGTTTAGGAAGTTTCCCTTTATTCCCAGTTTGCTAATATTTTGTACAATTCATTAAGTGAGTAGTGGATTTTGTCAAGTTCTTTTTCTACATTGGTTGTTATGGTCATATGGTTTTTCTTCTTCAGCCTGTCAATATGATGAATACATTGGTGTTTGAATGATTATGAGAGATATTGGTCTGTAATTTCCTTTTTTGTAATGTCTCTGGGTTTGGTATTAGAGTAATACTGGCCACATAGCACAAGTCAAGAATTTCATATATCAATTTTGGGAGAGTATTATGTATGTAACTCCTGGGGTGAAAGCAGTATGAGCTTTTCCTGGGTTCTGCCCTAGTTGCTTTTTCTCTTGGCTAATTTTAATTTGCATCATTTCCATATAATAAACCGTAACCGTGAATATAACAGCTTTCAGTGAGTTCTGTGAGCCCTTCTAGTAGATTACCAAACCTGAGAGTGGTTTTGGAAATCCATTGAACTTGTGTTTGGTGTAAGTAGTGAGGGAAGTTTTGGGGACATTCTGACTTTGCAGTAGGCATAAACTCTATATACCCTTCCCCACCTCCAGCATTACTGAAGTATTTCTGACAAAAAAAAATTATTTTTAAGGTGTTCAACATAATATTTTGATTTTTGTATAACTTCTGAAATGATTACTATAATCAAACTAATTAATCTATCCTTCACAAGTCCCTCCCCCTTTTTTTTTGTATGTGGTGAGGACCCACTTTATCTATCCTCTTAGCAAATTTCAAGTGTATGATATGTTAACTATAGTCATCATGTTTTACGGTGGATCCTGAAAACTAATTCATTCTTAAATGAAAATTTGTACCTTTTTTTTTTCTTAAAGATTTTATTTATTCACTTGACAGACAGAGATCACAAGTAGGCAGAGAAGCAGGCAGAGAGAGAAGGGGAAGCAGGCTCCCCACTGAGCAGAGAGCCCGAAGTGGGGCTCTATCCCAGGACCCTGGGATCACGACCCGAGCTGAAGGCAGAGGCCTTAACCCACTGGTGCCACTCAGGCGCCCCGAAAATTTGTACCTTTTGAACAGTATCTCCTCTTTTCCCCCCACCCTCCAGACAGTATTAACCACCATTCTATTCTAACTATTCTCTAATTTCTGGAAAAAACAAATAAGTTGTTTCATATATTTTTCCTAGTTTTCTAGTTGGGTAAGAGTTTCTTGGTACTGGTTACTCTGTTTTGATCTGAAGTGAAAGTTTTACTTTAGTATTCTAATTGTTTAGAGATACAGAACTATAAATATTGACAGCATTAATATTTTCCCTAAAACTCAAAATATAAGCCCAGTAAATATAGTTCTTGCCAAAGTTTATATTATCATGATGTACTTTTACTTGTGCATTCCATTAATTCATAGCAATGTGGACCTGCTAGCTGTTGTAATCCTCTCACTTGTATGCTGAAACCAGGATCACAGTGTGCTGCAGGATTATGCTGCAGGGACTGTCAAGTAAGATTTAAGTTTATTAATATCTTCCAAGTATGTAATGAATCATGTCTTAGATAATTTAAATCACTTAGACCTATGCTGTAAATAAAAATAAATGAACTTTCTGAAACTAATATTGTACTGTATGTTAATAAGCTGGAATTTAAATTAAAACAAAAAATAAGTGAAATTTCAGATAAAGAAAAATATACTAAATTCAGAATCAGATTTCTGATTTTGTGAAGATTACTTAGATATTCAGGTTTTCTTCTTATGCGATTATTCTGCCTAACTTTATGCTGTTGTTCTTAAGCCTTGGTTGAGAGCTATCATACAATTTTTAATACAGAAGATCTCCCTTAAAAGGGACTTTTTATTTATTCTATCCATTATTTATGTTTTTAGAAATAAAAATATTGTTACTGGTTGTGGTAGGTACTTGTAGGTATGTAATTGAAAGACACAACAATCTCCCATAAAATTATAAATAATGAAACTTACTAGAATAGCACTTTCTAAATGCTACATTAGTACAAAGTTTAAACCATAAACTTATTATTTATTCAAAGATCATTTAATTGAAAGATCACATACTAGTTTATATGTTGAAGATTGTTGACTCTTTTCCTTTTCGGCTCCTGCAATATATTTGTAACAGATTTGTCATATGATGATCTCTCTATTGAACTACCTACCATGGGTTCTGTGTTCTTGCCTATCCTTGACTAATGCAATTTTGTTATTTTTTTCTAGAATCTTATCATGTGGTTATATTCTTATGTCTGTGATCTTTTTTATTGTCAACTGGAAATCATCAATTAAGATGTATGAGATAGATGTCCCTTTAAGATTGTTTATGTATATTTTCAGATTCTGTATATGAAAGTGTTAGTTAACTACAGGATAATTCAGGAGAACAGTTATGATTGAGTTTCTTTTCTAAGAACTGCTTCTTTACCCTTTGGTTTTCCTCTGTTTATTCTGTTATTTATGTATCACATTTGTCATAGAATTACAAATATTCCATACCTACAAACTATGCTTTGAATAAGTATATTTTATTTAGAAATTATCTGAATTACACTGTTTTCACCCAAGAAATAATTATTTCAAGCTAAAAGTTATTTTTCCTCCCTTGCACTGAAATGCAAACAGAACTTTGGCAATCATCACATCATATTTATGTTATACTTTTCCATGTACATATGCTTATTTCCTGTTGTGGCTGATAACACACAATTTTTTCAATATAAGCATAATGCTTTATACAAAGAGGGTACTAATAGACATTAATAAATAAATAGATCATCAAACTATAAATAGAATTAATTTTGAAATAGAACAGTTTTGAAATAAATACTGAGAAATACAATAATCTTAAGTGTAATGCTTTATTTTTTATATTTTAATTTCTATTAGATTGAAAGATCAGGTGTTCAGTGTAGGGAAGCAAGACATCGTGAATGTGATATTGCTGAATTTTGTGATGGAGGCTCACCAGAATGTCCATATGATGTAACTATAAAGAATGGACGTGTATGTAAAAACAAATATCTGTGTTATGATGGAAGCTGCCATGATACAAATGCACGTTGTGAGATCACATTTGGAAAAGGTAATATTGTTTTGTAAAATCTACTTAGTTGGTACTTTGTATTTTTACTAACATTACTAAGACAAATGACAGTTAATTATATATATAAGTATGTAATTGTATATATATGTATATAATATATAATTGTATATAATGTATATATATGTGCATATTAACTAAAAATATAATTATAACAATGTGCATATGTACACACATACATAATTGTAATATATAAAAATATAATTATATGCATATGTATGTATGTGTAAGTTAAATTCTATTCTATATATTTAAATATATATTTAAATTTTTTTTATTGTGTTCCGTTAGTCACCATACAGTAAATCATTAGTTTTCGAAGTTCCATGATTCATTGTGAGCTACCTTATGACCCAGCACTACTGGGTATTTACCCCAAAGATACAGATGTTGTGAAAAGAAGGGCCATATGCATCCCAATGTTTATATTTAAATTCTTTATTCTATTTAACATCTATGTTTTTATTTTTCAAACTTTATTAAGTTATAACTGACAAAAATACATATTTAAGATACATGAATTGTTTTGATATTTTGTGAAATAATTGCCACAATCATTTTAGTTAACATATTAGTTACATATATACTCCAAGAAATGAAATTGCTTAATCATAATGTAGTTCATTTTTAATTTTTGAGGAGTCTATATACAGTTCCATAATGAATGCGCCAACCTCATTCCCTGCAACAGTGTACAAAGTTTCCCTTAGCACTTGTCATTTTTTTATCTTTTTGATAATAGCTGCCCTAAAAGATGTAAGTTGTGGTTTTGATTTACATTTTTCTGATGATTAGTGATGCTGAATACCTTTTCATAAATCTGATGGTCATTTGTATATCTTCCTTTGAGAAATATCTATTCAGATCTTTGCTATTTTTAAATCTCATTATTTGTTTTTGTTCTTGAGTTGTATGAGTTATTACATATTTTGTAGATTAACCCCTTATCAGATGCATGGTTAGCAGATAGGTCTCATTTTCACTCGTTTGATTGTTTCCTTTATTAAGTTTTTTTTAGTTTGGGGGCCCCTGGGTGGCTCAGTTGGCTGAGTGTCTGACTTGTTTTAGCTTAGGTCAGGGTCTCATGAGTCTTGGGTCCAGCTCCCTGCTCAGTGGGGACTGGGCTTGAAAGATTCTCTCCTTCTGCCCCTCCTCCTCCCTTGCTCTCTCTCTCTAAAAATAAATAAATATATATATTTTAAAAAGGAAGTCTTTAAGTTTGATGCAGTCCCACCTGTCTATTTTTGTTTTTGTTGTCTGTTCTCTCATGCCATATCTAAAATATTATTTCCCAGACCAATATTCAAGAGCTTTCCTCCTATTTTCTTGTAAGTTAACAGTTTTAGCTCTTAAGTTTATGTTTATCTTGGCCCTTACCACCTTCTGCAGCTTTATTGAGATGTAATTGACCTATAACATTGTGTCATTTTAAGGTATATAACATGATTTGGTATGGTTATATATTGCATAATGCACAATGATTACCACCATATTGTTAGCTAACACCTCCATCATGTCCTATAATTAACATTTCTTTTCGTGGTGAGAGTATTTAAAATCTTTTCTTCTAGTAACTTTCAAGTATTTAATACAGTATTATTAAGTATAATCATCATGTTGTACATCAGAACCCCAGAACTTAAATCATCTTATAACTAGAAATTGGTACCCTTTGACAAATATCTCTCCCTTTCCCCCACCTAACAGCCTTGGTAATCACAGCTTATGTATGTTTTGTTTACTTGAGTTCAGTTTTTGTTTTGTTTTGTTTTCTTTTTTTTTTTTTTTTGTGATTTCACACATAAGCAACGCTATGGAACGTTTGTCTTTCCTTGTCTAACTTATTTCACTTAACACAATGCCCACAAGTTTATCCATGTTGGCATAAATGGAAGGTTTTCCTTCTTCCTCATGACTGAATAAAATGTTACTTTATATAAATACTGTATTTTCTTTACCAATCCATTCATTGACAGACACTGTTTCCGTATCTTGCCTATTGTGAAAAATGCTGATACAAACATGAGGATGCAGATTTCTATTCAAGATCTTGTATTCATTTCCTGTGGATATGAAGTGGATTAGATATGGGATTGCTGGATCATATAGTAGTTCTACTTTTAACTTTTAAAGGGACCTTCATACTGCTATTAATATGGGTATTGTTTATACCAATTTACATTTCCACCAACAGTGCATAAGTGTTTCATTTTCCCCATATTTTCACCAATATTTGTTATTTCTTCAGTTTTTGATGAAAGCCATTCTAATAGATGTAAGGAATTATCTTATTGTGGTTTTGGTTTGCATTTCTCTGGTATTAGTGATACATTGAACATATTTTCATGTACCTTTGTCTATATTTATGTCTTTGAAAATAGTTTGTTCTCTTCCTTTGCTCATTCCTAAATCAGCTTGTTTGGGGTTTTGAATACTGAGTTTTATGAGTTCTTTGTATATTTTGGACATTTATCAGATACAGGATTTACAGATATTCACTTCCATTCCATAGATTTACTTCATTTTTTGATTTCTTTTTTTGCTATGCAAAATAATGGGACTTTGATGAAGTCCCATTATTACTCCTTGCTTTTGTTGCATGTGCTTTGGTGTCATATCTAAAAAGTCATTGCCAACAACAATGTCAGTGTCAATGCTTTTTCCCATTGTCATCTTCTAGGATTTTTATGGTGTTCATTCTTACATTTAAGTTGTTAATCTATTTTAAATTAATTTTTGTGAATTGTATAAGCTAGAGGTTTACTTTAATCCTTTTACATGAGAATATCCTGTTTTCCCAATGTCATTTATGGAATAGGTTCTCTTTTCCACATTGAGTATTTTTGGCTCCCTCATCAAATATTTTTTGAGCATATACAGGGGATTTGGTCTGGGCTCTCCATTCTGTTCCATTGGTCTGCTCTTCTTACAACAGTACCATACTGTTATAATTATTACAGCTTTGGAGTATAATTGAAATCAGGAAGTGTGTACCTCTAGTTTTGTTTTCTTCTCAGGATTGCTTTGGCTTTTCAAAGTTTCTGTGGTTCCATATAAATTTTAGTAATTTTTTCTATTTCTGAAAAATGCCATTGGAATTTTGGTATAGATTGCTTTGAAACTACAGATGGTATTGGTAGTATTGACATCTTAACCCTATTAATTCTTCTGATCCAGGAACACAAGATATCTTTTCTTTTGTATCTTAGATTTTTTTCATGAAAGTTTTGTCATTTTCAGGGTACAGATCTCTCACTTACTTGATTAAATTTATTCTGAAGTATTTTTATTGATTTTGATGCTAGTGAGAATGATACTGTTATTTCTTTTTCAGCTGCTTTGTTGTTAGTGTATAGAAATTCAAATGATTTCTGTATGTTGATTTTGTACCCTACAGAGTTACTGAATTTAATAGTTATAACACACCTTTTTGGTTGTGTCTTTATGACTTTCTCTATATAAGATTATATTTTCTACAAGACCATTTCACTTATTCCTTTCCAGTTTGGATGCCTTTTATTATTTTTCTACCCTGACAGCTCTCATTACAATTTCTGGTACTATGTTGAATAGGAGTGGTATGAATGAGCATCTTTGTCTTCTTCCTCATCTTAGAGGAAAAGCTTTGAGCTTTTCCCAAATGAATTTGATATTGGCTGTGGGTTTATTATATGTGGATTTTATTGTGTTAAGGTGTGTTCCTTCTATACTCAATTTGCTGATTATTTTTATCATGAAAAGATGTTGTATTTTGTCAAACGCTTTTTCTGTTTTTATTGAGAGAATCTTATGATCTTTTATCTTTCATTCTATATATGTGGTATATCACAGTTATTGATTTGCATATGTAGAACTATCCTTGCATTTCAGAGATAAATACCATTTGATAATGGCGTTTTATTCTTTCAATGCTCTGTTGAATTTAGTTTAGCAATATTTTGTTGAGAATTTTTACATCTGTATTCATTAGAGATGTTGGTCTATAGTTTTCTCTCCTTTTAGTATTCTCATTTGACTTTGATATCAAGATAAAGCTGGCCTTATAGGATGAATTTGGAAATGTTCTCTTCAGTTTTTTGGAGGAGTTTAAGAATTATTAGCATTAATTATTCTTTAAGTGTTTGGTATAATTCACCAGGGAGACAATCTGGTTTGGCTTTTTCTGTGTTGGAAAATTTACGATTACTGATTTAATCTCATTACTCAAAATTGGTCTGTTCTGATTTTCTAGTTTTTCATGATTTAGTATTAGTTGGTTATGTTTCTAGGAATTTATCTACTTTTTCTAGGTTCTCCCAATTTGTCAACATATAATTGTCCATAATAGTTGCTTATGATCCTTTGCATGTTTATGTTACCAGTTATAATGTCTCTTCTTTAATTTATGGTTATTTATTTGAATCTTCTTTTCTGATTTTTTTATTGAATCTTCTTTTTTTCTTAGTCTAGGTGGATATTTGTCAAATTTGTATGTCTTTTTGAGAAACCAGCTCTTATTTTGTTAATCTTTTTATTGTTTTTCTCATCTCTATTTAATTCATTTCTGGTCTGCTCTGTTATTTTTTTTCCATCTGCTAATCTGGTGGCTTGTTTTTTTTTTTTTTCTTTTTCCTTGAGGTATAGAGTTGGGTTGTTTATTTTACACCTTTTTTTCTTATATGGAGGTGTTTATTGCTATAAACTTCCCTCTTAGAACTGCTTTGCAGAATCCCATAGATTTTGATATGTTGTCCTTCCATTTTCATTTGTTTCAGTGTAGTTTTTGATATATGTTTGATTTCCTCTTTGACGCACTGGTTGTTTCAGAGCATGTTCTCTAATTTCCACATATTGGTGAGTTTTCCAGATTTCCTTCAATTATTAATTTTCAGTTCCATATTGTTGTTGTTATAAAAGTTACTTTGTATGATTTCAGTCTTAAGTTTACTAAGACTTGCTTTATGATCTGTCCTGGAGAGTGTTCCATGCACTCGAGAAGAATGTGTGTTCTGCTGCTGCTAAATGGAATATTCTGTATGTGTCTGTTACATCCACTTGGTCCAAAGTCTGGTCCTACTCCAGTTTTTCCTTGTTGATTTTCTCTCTGAATATCTATCCTTTGTAGGAAGTGGAATATTTAAGTCCCCTGGTATTATTGTATTGTTGTCTATTTCTCCCCTCAGTATTATTAGTACTTAAGATATCTAGGTATACCAATGTTGAGTGGATATATATTTATAATTGTCATATCTTATTGATGAATTGACTGCCTTATTATATAATGATCTTTTTTACCCTTCTTGTTGCCATTTTGACTTACAGTCCATTTTGTCTGATATATAGCTACCCCTGCTTGCTAGTTTTCTGCTTGCATGGAAAATCTTTTTCCATTCCTTTACATCTGTTTATGTGTGTCCTTATAGCTGAAATGATTATCTTGTGGGCAGCATATACTTGGGTCTTGTTTTTCTACCTATTCATGAAGCAACTCTCTGTCCTTTGATTAGGAAATTCAATTCCTTTGCATTTAGAGTGATTATGGATAGGCAAGGACCTACTAATTTCAAATTGTTAATTGTTATTTTCCTGTTTCTCTTTCTGCCTTCCTTTGTGAATTTGTGATTTTTCATAGTAGTATGCTTTGATTCCCTTCTATTATTTGTGAATCTACTGCAGGTTTTTGTTTATGGTTACTGTAAGACTTACATAAAATATATGTGTAACAGCTTATTTTATGCCAAAATAGTATGTTTGATCAATTTCAAAACCCTCCCAAGTCTCCCCTCCTGTTATGTTTTTGATGTCAAAATAACATCTTTTTGTAGTGTGTATCCACTAAGAAATTACTGTAGCTATTGCTATTTTAATACTTCTCTCCTTAACTTTTATACTAGAGTTAACACATAGCCATATTACAGTTTGAATATTATGAATTTGACTATGTCCTTGCCCTTGCAAATGTGTTGTATACTTTCATTTGTGTTCATGTTACTGATTAGCTTTTCTCATTTCAGCGTGATGAACTCCTTTTAGCATTTTTTCTAAGGCAGATTTAGTGTTGATCAATTCCCTTAGCTTTTGTTTATTAGTGAAAGTCTTTATCTCACCTTAATTTATGAAGGACAACTTTGCTGGGTAAAGTATTTTTGGTTACCAGTTTCTTTCTTTCAGAACTTTGATTATATTATCCTATTGTCTCCTGACTTGCAAGATCCCTGCTAAGAAATCTACTGACAGCTTTCTGGGGTGGGAGGGATTCTCTTTTATGAGAGACAATATTTTCTTTTTACCACTTTCTCTTCTTGTTGATTTTAGATTGTTTTATTACAGTGTCTCTTTATTATTATTATGTGTCTTGGAGAAGACCATTTTGGATTGAATTTTTGAGGTGATATATTAACTTTGTAAACTTATATGTCCAAATCTCTCCCCAGGTTTGAGATGTTCTTAGTCATTATATAAGTAAGACTTCTACTCCTTTCTCCCTCTCTTCTCTCTCTGGGACTCCAGTGATGCATACATTATTTCTCTCAAGAGTGTCCTATACGTCACATAGGCTTTCTTTATAACCTTGCATTCTTTTTCCATTAGTTTCTCTAATTGGATAATTTCAATTGATCTGTCTTCTAGCCTACTGATTCTGCTTTCTTTAGTTCTACTGTAGAACTATTCTACTGAATTCTTCAGTTTAGTTATTGGATTATTTAGTTCCACAATTTCTGTTTGGTTCTTTTTATGTTTTCTATTTGTTGAACCTCTCATTTTGTTCTTGTATTTTTTTATTTTATTACATTGTTTATCTGTATTACATTGTTTATCTTGTAGTTCTCTCAGCATTATTAGAACAATTATTTTGAATTATTTATCAGACAATTCCTGGATCTCCATTTGTGTGAAGCTATTTGCTGGAGGTTTACTGTATCCTTTTGGTGGCATCATGTTTCTATGCTTCTTCATGATCCCTGTAGCTGTGTGTAGTTATCTACTTATTTGAAGAAGCAGTCACCTCTTCCAGACTTTATGGATTGACTTTGGTAAGGGAAGACTTTCATCTGTGGGAGGGGGCAGTAATTCTGGAGTAAGTGGTGATCCGGGGTCTAGTGGTGCAGTATACCCTGTTTGGGCATGTGTTGATGGCACTGGGTCCATGGGGTGTAGTGTCTCCTTGGCTTAGGCCACTGGGGTCCATGGCATGCACGTTGTGTGGTCAGACAGTCCACAGTGGCTGATGGGGCTATTGGAGTCCTCAGGAACTTCTCCAGGTTCAGTGCCTAGAGACTAGGGACAGACAGTGTTAGTGGCTGGAGGTGACTGAGTGCACACACTTGGCTGTAGAGGTCCATTCCAGGTGCCTATGTAGGGGTAAGGGCTGGTTGGATACACACTTATAGTGATAGAGCCCAGAGCAAGCAGTAAAGGCCAAGGCCAAATATGGGCTCACTAGCAGCTGTCATGTCACTGGTTGTTGGAATACACTACCATACCTGCACCTTCATGCCCAGGCATACACACTGCATTAGGTGTTGATGATAGTGTTTGGGCCACTTGTCTGCGGATACAGAATGGAGGGGCTAGCTCCAGGTGTGCCCTGAGGCTAATCCATTTAGCTAGTCTATGCCTTCTGATTGGGGAATTTAATCCATTTAGTTTTTTTAAAAATTTTTATAAAATTTACTTGATAGAGAGATCACAAGTAGACAGGGAGGTAGTCAGAGAGAGAGGAGGAAGCAGGCTCCCTGCTGAGCAGAGAGCCTGATGTGGGGCTTGATCCCAGGACTCCAAGATCATGACCTGACCTGAAGGCAGAGGCTTTAACCCACTGAGCCACCCAGGTACCTCTAATCCATTAAATTCATTTTTAGTAGGTGAAGATTAACTATTGTCATTTGTTTATTTTCTGTTTTGCAGTTTTATTGTCTGTCATTGTTGTCCATTGTAATTTGATGATTTTTTTTGGTAGTAACTTTGATTCTTTTCTATCTTTTGTATATCTATTACAGATTTTTTTCTTTATACAGCTTAAAGCTTGTATAAAGTAACTTGTAGTTGTAACCATCTAAGTTGATAAGCTTAACTTCAATTGTGTACATAAAAATTTATACTTTTTTAAAAAAAGATTTTATTTATTTATTTGACAGAGAGAGAGATCACAAGTAGGCAGAGAGGCAGGCAGAGAGAGAGGGAGATGCAGGCTCCCTGCTGAGCAGACAGCCTGATGAGGGACTCAAGATCATGACCTGAGCCGAAAGCAAAGGCTTAACCCACTGAGCCACCCAGGTGCCCTAAAAATCTATACTTTTACTTCCCCTCCACATACTTTGTGCTCTTTTAGTCAGAATTGCTTCTGTTTATATTTGTATTCAAAATATAAACAAATTTTTATATTTTAACTTTTATATTAGGTTAAAAGTAATTTATATATCATCATCACAGCTTTATATCCTTAAGCATTGAGATTTACATTTTCTTATGGTTTTTCGTTGTTGCTTAGTGTGTTTTCATTTTAATTTGAGGAACTCTCTTTAGCATTTGTTGGAGGCAGATCTAGTTGTGATAAACTTCACTTTGTGCTTGTCTGAGAAAGACTATCTTTATTTTTGAAAGGCAGTTTTTCTGAATACAGTACTTCTTGGTTGGTAGATTTTTTTGAACTTCAACTATATGATCCACTCCATCCTAGCCTACAAGGTTTCTGCTAAAAAAATCCACTCATAGTTTTGTGGGGATTCCATTGTATATGAGTAGCCATTTTTCCCTGCCTTCTTTCAAATTCTCTTTTTCCTTGACTTTTGATAATTTGTTTATAATGTGAATCTTATTTAGTGTTGTCTTGGTTGATCCTATTTTGGATCCTTTGACATTTGTGAACCTAGATATCCATTTGTCTTCTAAGATTTGGGAATTTTTCAGCTCTTTTTCCTTAAATAAGCTTTCTGCCTCATTCTTTTTTTTTTAATGTGACTGCAGTAATGCATATTTTGATTCATATGTTGGTGTCTCATAATCTTATGGGACTTCATTCTTTTTCTTTTTTTTTCCCCCTGTGCCTGAACATGTCTTCCAATTTGCATATTGTTTCTTCTGTTTGCTTGATTCTGGTGTTGAAGTTCTCTATGCATTTTTGTCCTTTATTTTTATTTTTTATTTTAATTCCATGATAGTTAACATACAGTGTTATATTAGTTTCAGGTGTACAATATAGTGATTCAGCAATTCCATACATCACCCAATGCTCATCATGAGAAATGCACTAGTCAATCCCTATCACCTATTTCATTTACTCCCCCACTCACCACCCCTCTAGTAAGCATCTAGTTTGTCCTCTATAATTGACTGTTTCTTGATTTGCCTCTCTGTACTCTCTGTTTCCCTTTGCTCAATTGTTTTGTTTCTTAAATTCTACATATGAATGAAATTATGTCTTTTTCTGACTGACTTATAGCATTATAATAACTTGCTCTATCCATGCTATGCAAATGGCAAGATTCATTCTTTTTTTAATGGCTGAATAATATTCCATTACACCCACACACACCCACACACACACACCATTACTTCTTTATCTATTCATTAATGGATGGACCTTTAGGATGCTTCCATATCTTGGCTATTGTAAATAATGCTGCTAGAAACACAAGGGTGCATGTATCCTTTTGAATTAGTGCTTTTGTATTCTTTGGTAAATACCCAGTAGTGTGATTGCTGGTTCTAAGGATCCTAAGAGATTCAGGGATCTCTATACTGTTTTCCAGAGTGGTTGCTCCAGCTTACACTCTCACCAGCCATTTATGAGAGTTCCTTTATCTCTACATCCTCACCAATACCCACTGATTCTTGTGTTGTTGATTTTAGCCTTTCTGACAGGTGTAGGGTGATATCTCATTGTAGTTTTGATTTGCATTACCCTGATGATGAGTGATGTTGAGCATCTTTTCATGTGTCTGTTTGCCATCTGCATGTCTTTTTTGGAGAAATGTCTGTTTATGTCTTCTGCCCATTTTAAAAATTGGATTACTTGTTTTTTTGGGTGTTGAGTTGGATAAGTTCTTTATATATTTTGGATACTAACCCTTTATCAGACATGTCATTTGCAAATATCTTCCCTCATTCATTCAGTTGCCTTTTAGTTTTGCTGGTTATTTCCTTCATTATACAGATTTTTATTTTGATGTAGTCCCAATAGTTTTTTTTCCTTTTATTTCTCTTACCTCAGGTGACATATCTAGAAAAAAGGCACCTTTAAATTTTTTTTCTTAATACAAGCATTTATAGCATAAATTTCACTCCCATATGTTTTAAAATATTGTGTTTTCTTTTTCTTTTGTATTGAGACTATTTTGATTTGCTGTTTTCTTATTTGGCCTATTGCTTGTGCAGCGGTGTGTTGTTCAGTATTTATATATTCAATATTTAGTATTTACATTGTAGATTTTCTGGCTGTGTTTTAGTTTTGTTTTTTTAGTGTTGTTTAATATTTATATATTCAATATTTAGTATTTACATTGTAGATTTTCTGGCTGTGTTTTAGTTTTGTACTATTGTGGTTGGGAAATATACTTAATATGATTTCAGTCATCTTAATTTTAGAATACTTATGTTTCTTTTTTAAAAAAATATTCATTTGAGAGAGAGAGAACAAATGAAAGAGAGCACAAACAGGATGAGGGGCAGAGGGAGAAGCAGACTCCCTGCAAAGCAGGGAGCCAGATGTAGGACTTGATCCTGGAACTCCAGGATCATGACCTGAGCCTAAGGCAGATGCTTAACTGAATGAGCCACCTGGGTGCCCATTGTTATGTTTCTTTTTACATGATGACATGACCAGGGGATTCTTCTGTATGTACTTGAACAAAATGTGTATTCTGTGTTTCTTGGATGAATGTTTTATATATAACGTATTCTGAAGTATGCTTCAAGCAAAAAATGTTCTTGTAGAAAAAAATTAACTGAGGGTTCTTTTTAAAATTAACATATAATATATTATTTTTTCAGGGGTATAGGTCCGAGATTCATCAGTCTTATACAACTCACAGCACTCACCATTGCACATACCCTCCCCAGCCACCCCATCTCTCCTACTACCCCCTCCAGCAACCCTCAATTTGTTTCCTGAGATTAAGAGTCTTTTATGATGGGGCGCCTGGGTGGCTCAGTGGGTTAAAGCCTCTGCTTTCGGCTCAGGTCATGATCCCAGGGTCCTGGGATCGAGCCCTGCATCCGGCTCTCTGCTCAGCAGGAAGCCTGCTTCCCTTCCTCCTATTTCTCTGCCTGCCTCTCTGCCTACTTGTGATCTCTGTCTAATAAATAAACAAAATCTTAAAAAAAAAAAAAGTCTTTTATGATTTGTCTCCCTCCCTGGGGTTCTTATTTAAAATAAAGCATGTCAGGGGGGGAGGAGTCAAGATGGCGGAGAAGTAGCAGGCTGAGACGACATCAGGCAGCAGGAGATCAGCTAGATAGCCTATCAAACCATTCCAAACACCTACAAATCCAACAGGAGATCGAAGAGAAGAAAAACAACAATTCTAGGAACAGAAAATCGACCACTTTCTGAAAGGTAGGACCAGCGGAGAAGTGAATCCAACGCGATGGGAAGATAGACCCCAGGGGGAGGGGCCGGCTCCCGGCAAGCGGCGGAGCACAAAATCAGGACTTTTAAAAGTCGGCTCCACGGAGGGACATCGCTCCAGAGGCTAAACCGGGGTGAAGACCTCACGGGGACAGCGTGGACTCAGGTCCCGCGGGGTCACAGAAGGATCGGGGGTGTCTGAGTGTCGCAGAGCTCACAGGTATTAGAGCGGGGAAGCCGACTGCGGAGACAGAGCCGAGGTTTCCTAGTGGTCTGTGACACGGGCCGGTGCTCTGTGCGAGGGGTCCCCACAAGATCCGGGGAGACTCCGACCCGGGAGAGCTCAGGGATCTACGGGGTTCGGAGACTCCAGGTGGGACTCTGCCAGAGACAGAGACGCTTGGTCACAGGCTGGGTGAGCTCAGAACACTCCCAGAAGCCAGTGAGACGGGACTGATTACGCACGATTTTCTCCAAGTGCGGCTGGAGGCGGGGGAGATGGGAGTGATTAAACGCTCTTCTCTGAAGGCGCACTGAAGACTGGGGTCCCAAGCTCTCGGCTCCTCCGAGCCGGAGATTGGGGAGCCGCCATTTTCATTCCCGTCCTCCAGAACTCTACGGAAAGTGTTCAGGGAAGAAAAGCTCCCGAAAGCGAACCTGAGAGGATTACTTAGCCCGGCCCCTGGTAAGGGCAGTGCAATTCTGCCTGGGGCAAAGACACTTGAGAATCACTATAACAGGCCCCTCCCCCAGAAGATCAAAGAAATCCAGCCAAGACCAAGTTCACTTAACAAGGAGAACAGCGGATTCTTATCTGGACAAAATGTCAAGGCGGAAAAACTCACCACAAAAAAAAGAACAGGAGGTAGGACCGAAGGCTAGGGACCTAATCAATACAGACATTGGTAATATGTTAGATCTGGAATTCAGGACGTTGATTCTCAAGGTTCTAGCCGGGCTTGAAAAAGGCATGGAAGATATTAGAGAAACCCTGTCGGGAGAAATAAAAGCCCTTTCTGGAGAAATAAAAGAACTAAAGTCTAATCAAGTTGAAATAAAAAAAGCTATTAATAAGGTGCAATCAAAAATGGAGGCTCTTACTGCTAGGATAAATGAGGCAGAAGAAAGAATTAGTGATATAGAAGACCAAATGACAGAGAATAAAAAGCTGAGCAAAAGAGAGACAAACAACTACTAGACCACAAGGGGAGAATTCGAGAGATAAGTGATGCCATAAGACGAAACAACATTAGAATAATTGGGATTCCTGAAGAAGAAGAAAGAGAAATAGGAGCAGAAGGTATACTGGAGAGGATTATTGTAGAGAATTTCCCTAATATAGCAAGGGGAACAAGCATCAAAATCCAGGAGGTGCAAAGAACACCCCTCAAAATCAATAGGAATTGGTCCACACCCTGCCATCTAATAGTAAAATTTACAAGTCTTAGCGACAAAGAGAAAATCCTGAAAGCAACACAGGACAAGAAGTCTGTAACGTACAATGGTAAAAATATTAGATTGGCAGCAGACTTATCCACAGAGACCTGGCAGGCCAGAAAGAACTGGTATGATATATTCAGAGCACTAAACGAGAAAAACATGCAGCCAAGAATACTTTATCCAGCTAGGTTATCATTGAAAATAGAAGAAGAGATAAAAAGCTTCCAGGACAAACAAAAACTGAAAGAATTTGTAAACACCAAACCAGCTCTACAGGAAATATTGAAAGGGGTCCTCTAAGCAAAGAGAGACCCTAAAAGGATTATCAGAAAGGAACAGAGACAATATACAGTAGCAATCACCATACAGGCAATACAATGGCACTAAATTCATATCTCTCAATAGTTACCCTGAACGTAAATGGGCTAAATGCCCCAATCAAAAGACACAGGGTTTCAGAATGGATAAAAAAACAAAACCCATCCATATACTGCCTACAAGAAACTCATTTTAGACCTGAAGACACCTCCAGATTGAAAGTGAGGGGGTGGAAAACAATTTACCATGCTAATGGACATCAGAAGAAAGCTGGGGTGGCAATCCTTATATCAGATCAATTAGATTTTAAGCCAAAGACTATAATAAGACATGAGGAAGGACACTACATCATACTCAAAGGGTCTGTCCAACAAGAAGATCTAACAATTTTAAATATCTATGCCCCTAACATGGGAGCAGCCAACTATATAAACCAATTAATAACAAAATCAAAGAAACACATTGACAAGAATACAATAATAGTTGGAGACTTTAACACACCCCTCACTGAAATGGACAGATCATCCAAGCAAAAGATCAACAAGGAAATAAAGGTCTTAAATGACACACTGGACCAGATGGACATCACAGATATATTCAGAACATTCCATCCCAAAGCAACAGAATACACATTCATCTCTAGTGCCCATGGAACATTCTCCAGAATAGATCACATCCTGGGTCATAAATCGGGTCTCAACAGGTATCAAAAGATTGGGATCATTGCCTGCATATTTTCAGACCACAATGCTCTGAAGCTAGAACTCAATCACAAGAGGAAATGTGGAAAGAGCACAAATACATGGAGACTCAACAGCATCCGTCTAAAAAATGAATGGGTCAACCAGGAAATTAAAGAAGAATTGAAAAAATCATGGAAACAAATGATAATGAAAACACAACGGTCCAAAATCTGTGGGACACAGCAAAGGCAGTCCTGAGAGGAAAATATATAGCGATACAAGCTTATCTCAAGAAACAGGAAAGGTCTCAAATACACAACCTAACCCTACACCTAAAGGAGCTCGAGAAAGAACAACAAAGAAAGCCTAAACCCAGCAGGAGAAGAGAAATAATAAAGATCAAAGCAGAAATCAATGAAATAGAAACCAAAAAAACACTAGAACAAATCAATGAAACTAGGAGCTGGTTCTTTGAAAGAATTAATAAGATTGATAAACCCCTGGCCAGACTTATCCAAAAGAAAAGAGAAAGGACCCAAATAAATAAAATCATGAATGAAAGAGGAGAGATCACAACCAACACCAAAGAAATACAAACAATCATAAGAACATATTATGAGCAACTCTATGCCAACAAATTTGACAATCTGGAAGAAATGGATGCTTTCCTAGAGACATATAAACTGCCAAAACTGAACCAGGAAGAAATAGAAAACCTGAATAGGCCCATCACCAGTAAGGAGATTGAAACAGTCATCCAAAATCTCCAAACAAACAAAAGCCCAGGGCCAGATGGCTTCCCAGGGGAATTCTACCAAACATTTAAAGAAGAATTAATTCCTATTCTCCTGAAACTGTTCCAAAAAATAGAAATGGAAGGAAAACTTCCAAACTCATTTTAGGAGGCCAGCATCACCTTGATCCCCAAACCAGACAAGGATCCCATAAAAAAAAAGAGAATTACAGACCAATATCCTTGATGAACACAGATGCGAAAATTCTCACCAAAATACTAGCCAATAGGATCCAACAGTACATTAAAAGGATTATTCACCACGACCAAGTGGGATTTATTCCAGGGCAGCAGGGTTGGTTCAACATCCACAAGTCAATCAATGTGATACAGTACATTAACAAAAGAAAGAACAAGAACCATATGATACTCTCAATAGATGCTGAAAAAGCATTTGACAAAGTGCAACATCCCTTCCTAATCAAAACTCTTCAAAGTGTAGGGATAGAAGGCACATACCTCAATATTGTCAAAGCCATCTATGAAAAACCCACGGCAAGTATCATTCTCAATGGAGAAAAACTGAGAGCTTTTCCGTTAAGGTCAGGAACACGGCAGGGATGTCCACTATCACCACTGCTATTCAACATAGTACTAGAAGTCCTAGCCTCAGCAATCAGACAACAAAAAGAAATTAAAGGCATCCAAATCGGCAAAGAAGAAGTCAAACTATCGCTCTTTGCATATGATATGATACTATATGTGGAAAACCCAAAAGGCTCCACTCCAAAACTGCTAGAGCTTGTACAGGAATTCAGTAAAGTGTCAGGATACAAAATCAATGCACAGAAATCAGTCGCATTTCTTTACACCAACAACAAGACAGAAGAAAGAGAAATTAAGGAGTCAATCCCATTTACAATTACACCCAAAACCATAAGATACCTAGGAATAAACCTAACGAAAGAGGCAAAGAATCTATACTCAGAGAACTATAAAGTACTCATGAAAGAAATTGAGGAAGACACAAATAAATGGAAAAATGTTCCATGCTCATGGATTGGAAGAATAAATATTGTGAAAATGTCTATGCCTCCTAAAGCTATCTACACATTTAATGCAATGCCTATCAAAATACCATCCAATTTTTTCAAAGAAATGGAACAAATAATCCTAAAATGTATATGGAACCAGAAAAGACCTCGAATAGCCAGAGGAATATTGAAAAAGAAAGCCAAAGTTGGTGGCATCACAATTCCAGACTTCAAGCTCTACTACAAAGCTGTCATCATCAAGACAGTATGGTACTGGCACAAAAACAGACACATAGATCAGTGAACCAGAATAGAGAGCCCAGAAATAGACACTCAACTCTATGGTCAACTAATCTTTGACAAAGCAGGAAAGAATATCCAATGGAAAAAAGACAGCCTCTTCCAGAAATGGTGTTGGGAAAATTGGACAGCCACATGCAGAAAAATGAAATTGGACCATTTCCTTACACCACACACGAAAACAGACTCAAAATGGATGAAGGACCTCAACGTGAGAAAGGAATCCATCAAAATCCTTGAGGAGAACACAGGCAGCAACCTCTTCAACCTCAGCCACAGCAACTTCTTCCTAGGAACAACGCCAAAGGCAAGGGAAGCAAGGGCAAAAATGAACTACTGGGACTTCATCAAGATCAAAAACTTTTGCACAGCAAAGGAAACAGTCAACAAAACCAAAAGACAACTGGCAGAGTGGGAAAAGATATTTGCAAATGACATATCAGATAAAGGGCTAGTATCCAAAATCTACAAAGAGCTTAGCAAACTCAACACCCAAAGAACAAATAATCCAATCAAGAAATGGGCAGAGGACATGAACAGACATTTCTGCAAAGAAGACATCCAGATGTCCAACAGACACATGAAAAAGTGCTCCACATCACCGGGCATCAGGGAAATACAAATCAAAACCCCAATGAGATACCACCTCACACCAGTCAGAATGGCTAAAATGAACAAGTCAGGAAATGACAGATGCTGGCGAGGATGTGGAGAAAGGCAAACCCTCCTACACTGTTGGTGGGAATGCAAGCTGGTGCAACCACTCTGGAAAACAGCATGGAGGTTCCTCAAAAAATTGAAAATAGAGCTACCTTATGACCCAGCAATTGTTCTACTGGGTATTTACCCTAACGATACAAACATAGTGATCCAAAGGGGCACGTGTACCCAAATGTTTATAGCAGCAATGTCCACAATAGCCAAGTTATGGAAAAAACCTAGATGTCCATCAACAGATGAATGGATAAAGAAGAAGTGGTATATATATACAATGGAATACTATGCAGCCATCAAAAGAAATGAAATCTTACCATTTGCGATGACATGGATGGAACTAGAGTGTATTATGCTTAGCGAAATAAGTCAACTGGAGAAAGACAACTATCACATGATCTCCCTGATATGAGGAAGTGGAGATGCAACGGGGGTGGGGGTTAAGGTGGTAGGAAAAGAAAAAATGAAACAAGATATGATTGGGAGGGAGACAAACCAAAAGAGACTCTTAATGTCATAAACTGAGGGGGTTGGGGGGGAGAGGGGTTGGGAGAGGGTGGTGGGGTTACATTATTTGTTTAAATAAAAAAAGCTTAAATAAAAAAAAGAAAAATTAAAGCATGTCAGAAGGGATATAGGTGGGGGTGGGTGAAATAGGTGAGGGGGATTAAGAGTACACTTATGATGAACACTGAGTAATTATGTGTAGAATTGTTGAATCAGTAAATTGTACATCTGAAACTAATATAACAGTGTAAGTTTACTATACTGGAATGAAAATAAAAAAACAAAAAATAAAATAAAAAAATATATGGAAACAAATGAAAATGAAACACAACAGTCCAAAACCTTTGGGATCCAGCAAAAGCAGTTCTAAGAGAAGAAGCAAGAAAAATCTCAAACAATTTAATCTTACACTTATCAGAACTAGAAAAAGAACAGTACAAGACACCTGGATGAATCAGTTAAGCATCTGACTTTAGCTCAGGTCTTGACCTCAGGGCCCTGGGATCCTCACACAGTGGGGAGTGTTTATCTTCTGATAACTCCCTGCAGATTCATGACTGTGCACTTCCCACCTTGCAAAAAGCAGTGCTTATCTGGTTGTAGAGATCCAGATATATATTCTTAGATCTAGACTGATTCTATGGGTATTCAGAATGGTTTGGTAGATATCCAACTAAATTCAGGGAATTGGTTGAAATGGGGTCCCCTGCTCCTCCACTATCTCACCTAAAAAAAGAAACATTTTTCTTTTATAGTTATTTTTAAAAATATGTGCCTACTCTAAGGTCATGCACGTTATTTTTCTATGTTTTTCTCTAAAATGATTTAATTTTTCTTTTAAATCAAATTAATTTTTGTATAGAGCATGAAATAAGAACTGAGATTAATTTTTCCCCAATAGCTTTGCAATTATTCTGTCATCATTTTTTAAAACGACTTTTTCATTCAATTGATTTGATATCTTTGTTAAAAAAATCAATTGAGAATGTAAGAGAGTTCCATTTCTGTATTCTCTTCTGCTTTGTTGATCTGTTTATCCTTATGCTATTGATTACCATAACTTATGGTAAGATTTAAAATCAGGTAATGTAAATTATTCAACTTTGTTTATTATTTTCAGTTTTGCTTTGGATTTTCTGAATCCTTTTCATCTCCATTTAAACTTTAATATTAGCTTGCCAATTTCTAAAAAAGAAATTCCATTTAGGATTTTAATTAAGGTTGTATTGAATTTATAGATGAATTTTGGATTATTGACAACAATATAGTGTCTTGCAAACCATGAATATGTTCTTTAAGAAATGTTTTTTATGACATTAAGAGTCTCTTTTGGTTTGTCTCCCTCCCGATCCCATCTTGTTTCATGGTGGGGTTACATTATATGTTTAAATAAAAAAAAGCTTAAACAAACAAACAAACAAAAAGATGCAGAAAACCTCAATCAGACTCCATGCTAAGCATGGAACCTGACACAGGGCTTCATCCCCCCCCAAAAAAGAAATGTTTTTTAGTTTATAGTGAACATTTTTTTAAATCTTTATTTATTACTTACTATGTTTTGGGTTTTGGTGCTGTTGTAAAATAGTATTGCTTTCATGAAGCTTGGTTTCCCGTTGTTTGTTGCTATTAAGTAGAAATATAATTGATTTTTGTATCTTGATCTTTTATCTGTGATCTGATGTAATGAAATAAACAAAATGACTCCCAATAGGTATAGAGAAGTCTTATTCTAACTAGTCACCAGAGAACATGGAAATGTACAGAATTGTAGGTACAGAATTGTTAAATGACAAACATAAGAATTTAGAGCACTTGCTCAGAATGAATCATTGTAAAAACAAGTTTTGCAACACATTGTGTATATGTGCCTGAACCAAGCAAGTATTCAGGGATTTCAGAGTTATTCTCTCCTACACAAATGCTAATAAAGATGAACAAGGGTGATAAAAAATTTACTGCTAGAAGCAAAATGGTTGTATACTTTTTTTTTAAACTAAAAATTTGCCTTTCATAGAGATCATTGGAATTTGTTAATGGTCTGCAGTACTTAGATTACTAGTTTTCCTAGTGTTTTTTTTGACCTCCTTGCATTTTACAGACACACACACACACACACACACTCACATCTTTTGAGAATAAAGAATGTCTTATTTTTTATTTTTCAGCATGTACGCTGTATACTTCTTTTTTCTTTCCTCACTCTACTGTACAGGGTTAATGTTGAATAAAAGTAGTAAGGAATAGTAAAACATCCATGTGTTTTAGTGATTTTGGTTGGAAAGCATTAAATATTATACTTAGCTAATAAGTATAATGTTACTTGTATGATGTTAGCCATAGGTTTTTCCTGATTGTGCTTTATAAGGTTGAGGTAATTCCCTTCTCTTTCAGTTTTTCCATAAGTGGGTGTTCAATTTTTCAAACATTTTCTCCATATTTATTGAGATGAGTATATTTTTCTAATAGTCTGTTAATATGGCAAATTATATTCATTGATTTTACAGGGGGTAAAGATAACCCCTACATTTCTAGAATAAAACCCATTATTTATTATTATGTATTATTGTTTTTTATATTCTTGGATTTGATTTATTAATATTTTGCTAAGGATTTTTGTCTGTGTTGATGAGATATATTAGTTATAATCTTTTTTGTAGATGTTTTTGTCAGATTTCAGTATGAGAATTATGTTATTATACTCATAAAGTGAGTAAAAAAATTCCTTTCTATTTTCTTTTTTTTTTTTTTTTAATTTTAAAAAGATTATTTATTTATTTATTTGATAGACAGAGATCACAAGTAGGCAGAGAGGCAGAGAGAGAGAGGAGGAAGCAGGCTGTCCGCAGAGCAGAGAGCCCGATTCGGGGCTCGATCCCAGGACCCTGGGATCATGACCCGAGCTGAAGGCAGTGGCCTTAACCCACTGAGCCACCCAGGCCCCCCTTTCTTTTTTTGTTTTTAAAGATTTTATTTATATATTTATTTGAGAGAAGGAGAGAGTGTACAAGCGATGGGGAGTTGCAAAGCGGGAGGGAGAGGGACAGGCAGATTCTCTGCTGAGTATGGAGCCTATGCAGGGCTCCACTGCAGGACCCTGAGATCATGACCTGAGCTGAAATCAGCAGTTGGACACTTAACCAACTGAGCCACCAAGGTGCCCGTTCCATTCTGTTTTCTGAGAACATTATTTTTTCACTAAGTATTTGATAAAATGTCCTTCACTGTTTCCCCCCTCAACAACAACAATTGGCATTCATCCATGGACCTTTGTGGGAGAGTGTTTGTGGAAGCTATGTGACCTACCACCATATGCCAAGAGACTTGGAAGGAGCCTCACCCACCTGTGCATTGGATAATAAGTATATAGGGACCAGCTATGGATGCTGCTGTGGACCCTGCAGTGGCTTGTGAACTTGTTTGATGCCTCAGGACCATAGTCTAGCAGTGTTTGGAAAATACAGTCACCCTGATGAGAGAGACTTTGTGGAAGTCCAGTTTTCCAGAAAAGAAGTTCTAGCACATCTCTGGAAAAAAACAAAAACAACAACAACAACAACAAAAAACTGGATGCATTTGGAGAGCTTTAGTGCCACACATGTAAAAGCAAAAGGCAGTCTGTCAGCACTCAGCCTCGTGTGTTACAGGATTGAGAGAAGTCCTATGTGCTTAATAATTCTGCTACAAAAGGGAGCAAGAAGATGGAGCATGTCTGCAAAAGCCTCAGAATCCCTAGGAGAGCTGATGGAAGGTATTTCTTTCATGAAAACAGTTTATCTTGCTCATTGAACTCAATTCAGAATAATTGTTTTAAGGAAGTTCAGTGAGCTACGAGAAAACACAGAAAGACAAATGAAATAACACTGAACAAAATGAGAAGCATTTTGAAGATTTTATTTATTTTAGAGAGAGAGAGAATGCGAGCAGAGGGAGGGGCAGAGGGAAATGGAGAGAGGGATTCTCAAGCAGACTGCCTGCTGAGCACAGAGACTGATGCAGGGCTCAACCCCATGACTCTGAGATTATGACCCAAGCTGAAATTGAGAGTCAGATGCTCAACCAACTGAGCCACCCAGGCACCCTCAAAGTGAGAAGTTTAACAGATAGAAATCATTGAAGGGAATCAAATCAAATTCCAGAGCTGGAGAATACAGTGAGTGAAATGTGAAATGCAATGGAAAGCATCAACAGCAGAGCTGATCAAACAGAAGAAAAAAAATCTGTGAGTAGAATAATTGGTTAATCTGAGATTATCCAATCAGAGAAAAACAAAGAAAAAAGTGAAAAAGAACAAAGAAAACCTGTGTGATCCATGGCATGACATCAAAAGAAACAAGTGCCATTAGGAAAAGAGAAAAAGGGGATAGAAAGCTTATTTAAAGAAACAATGGGTAGAAATCATATGACCCATTAGATGCAGAAAAAGCACTTGACAAACTATAGGATATTTTAATGGTGAAAATGTCAACAAATTCCTGGATATTTTGTCTTTCTTGTGTCTTTGCATTTTCTGCATATTTGATAGAGTAGTATTGTCTTCCAGACTTTATGGACTAGTTTTGGTAGGGAAATACCTTTACTTGTGGGTGAGTGTGTTGGGGAGCATTCTTTCAGTGGGATGTAGAGATTACAGCTCCAGGGCAGGCCCTGTGGCACAGTCTCTATGCAACTTCTTCAGCTGAGGTCAGTGTCAGCAAAAATTGCAGGAGTCCTTAGATGGCCAAAGCCGTGGCAAGGTTTTTGGGTTTTTCAGTGAGGTGATGGTGGTGGTGGTGGTGGTGGCAGTGGCAATGGTATCTGATACACAATGCCTCTGTTGTAGTGATAGGACTGAGGCTGGAACACTTATAGAGTGAAAGCATGTCAAGGTCTGGGGCCATGGCTAGCCAGAGTGTCAGTGGCTCTGCTGCTTCAGGTACAGGTGTTCCTGGAGGATTCATGGAGGCAGGGACTGGAAAGCATGTGTTCACTGAGCAACAGTGGACCCAGGGTCTATTTGAGTAGCACATAGGGACAGTCGCTCTTGTGTCTAAAATGTGGGTGCATGTGGAGTAGCTATAGTTCTGGGGTCTAGAAACACATTTACAAATGTTTGGAAAGTTGTGTGGCAGCCCTGATTCTGGGACAGCAGAACATTAGCTTTTTCTGAGTGAGGCATAGCGAGGTCTCCTTATCTGGAGGGTCAGCAGTGGTGATGGCTGTTGATTACCTCAGTAGCAAAAATTGTGTGTCTTTCTGGAGCTCCAGGTAAACACTGGGTTCATCTACTGCAAAAGGTGTGGGATGTCTATGGCTGTCATGGGGATTGTTGAGGTCCCCAGTGGTAAAATCTGCCAGTGTCTTCTGAAGAGCAGGCCACTGGGTACTATAGTGGCATCTGTTGCATGTTAACTGATAGCTCCCATGCATCTTTGTTCTAGTTGTTTCCAGGTGTCTCCATTAATTTGATCTCCCCAATAATTCTTTCTGTTCAGTTATTCTTTTTTTTTTTTTGTTCCCCATATAGCTGTAAGTTCTTAAATGATACTCTTGAGCTCTTCCAGGGCTATTTTCATTTGTAGATAGCCATTTTTTTTTTTTTTTTGTGAGGGGATGAAGGCTGGCATTCTTACTTTGCCATCTGGCCAATCTTATTCTTCCTCAGTAGAATTTTTTTAAATGGAAGAGAGGTAAATGTATGTCCTTAGCTTACTAGATCTTCTTAGTTCATTTCTTGATAAAATGTTAAGATAATCTTAATAAGAGAAATCAAGGCCTCAGAAATACTTTATCATAAAGTACTTTCTAAATGTTAGTATTAAGAGGGAGTTAATTCATTTAACTAATGTTTGAGCCCAAACTGCTAGACTCAAAACCTATCAAATATTTTGAGTTCAGATGATGCTCCAAGAAAACTTTGTTAGTGGTACACTGGTTGGTATGACTGACAGAAGGAAGACAGATACTGTTTTGGTAGTACTTGTGCTATTGACTGCTATTGATAGTACTTGTGCATTTGTCTGAGATAAAATGAAGTTGTCTTAAAAGCAGAAATGGTGCTATGGTAGAATTTGTAAAGGTGAGAATAAGATCAATAAGAAGTTTCAGGACTTATATGATGGAAAACAAGTATTCAAAGTGGTCATTCAACTGAGTATGTGTGATCTCATGAATGTAATAGATTGCTTACAAAGTATCTGTAAGATTGCTTATGTTAATAGCTGAGCTCACTTAACTCAGTACTGCAAACTCCCCAATTTCTAAAATATATTTACATAGGTTTAGCTGGCTATCTGAGCTCCCACTGGTCCTCAAATACTGGCTCAGTTTGGAGCTGTCCATGGATCAATCTGATCTTCCTGTTATTAGTAAACTGTGGCATCTGGTATAGTGTATTTTGTATGGGACACACATTCCTAAAGTGTTTTGGTTTACCACAGTGGCAATTCCCTTTATTGGTTAAAGAATAAAGTAAATTGTTATTACACAAATACAGTGGTTCAAAAATTTTTTCTTTTTCATATAATATTGCAGAGGTAGGCATGTTGTTAAAGACATCTCAACAGCTTGGCTCTATGGCATTTTCCAAGAATCTGTGGTCTTTCTTCTTGCTCAGCCATACCTTGTGTCTCTGGTAGAAAATAGTTTCCTGTACAAAATCTTTACACCAGCCTATGGAATCAAGGAAAGAGGAAATGAAACTGTAACTACCTTTTATTTACTGCCATTAACTTGATGTTTTGGATATATAATGTCTGCCGATTTTCCGATGGCTGGAACCTAGTCACGTAACCACATCTGGTTGCAAGAGAGTCTGAGAAATGCTTTTTTTTTTTTTTTTTTTTTTGGTGTTTGTTGCCCGTCTAATAATAAAAACTTCTATTACTAAATGAAAAAAAAAAAAAGGAATGGATATTGGGGGGCAATTGCCAGTTTCTGTGTTATGTTTCCTTTCTCTTTAACTTAGCATTAGTCATTAGAAGTTATGGTAACAGGATACTCTTCCTACTAGTGATGTTTGTCTGGAGTGCCAAAGTTTATATAGAGAAGACAGAGATCAGTATGGATCAAAATGTCATGAACTGTTCTATTGATGATAAGAAGCAAGATTCCACAGTAAACTTCTAGATTCATCTTTTTCTGTAGAGATCTCCATTAGGATTTTCTTAGTACCACTTCCCAGGAACCGTCCAATATCCACATGGTTACTGTGGGAAATATCCTATTAGTACAATATGGTCTTATTAATACCTTTATTCATATTTGATTATACTGTAGTGGGTACCTAACCAGGTCTGGTCCAATTGCAATACTTCCCAATCGTGATACAGTTAGTCCATTTTAAGGTGAGCATCTGACTCATGTTAAGGGAGTTGAGGAAGTTCTAAATCTCTTTTCTGGAACTTCTAGACAGTTGAGCCAAGAGAAATTTCCCTCTAAGGACACAAGACTATCAAATGTAAAGCTCTAGAGTTTTTGGGAGCTATGCTTTTGACCATATGGAGAAAGGTGGGCCTAATGGAATAGCAAAAGGAAGCTGGAGGGTAAACATAAATGAAAACAAGAGACAGAAAGATAAATTACCTATATTTCTTCTTCCAATGATAGTGTAATAAGCTATATTCCATTATTCTTATGTTCTTAATCTCATATTTTTTAAATGAATTTTTTGGATTTACTAGAAATGGTATTTCTCCATCATTTCAGCTGGTGTACAGTAGTGATCTATAGTTTATTGGAGGTAGAAAAGAATTATAGGTCAAGGGGCTTCAGATTCAGTAAGTTTATGCTTACTTAACTTACATGCCTTTTAAGACTATTTTAGAAGCCATGAGGAAAAGATTTTACTCTCCCCTCTCATCCATTTGTGGAAAATTTAATTAGTTCCATCTGCAAATTCTTTGAGAAATGTAGGATTTATATTGCTTCTTTCAATAAAAATATTTAGGGGACCACAAAACAGAAAATATAATGAAATTAGTGAGTTTGACATTGGAAACATAATTTAGAAGATATCACTAAGAAGTTAGTTTCAAATATCAATCTTTAAAAATCTCTATTGCCTCAAATAGGATAGGTATAATTCATGTTGGAGGTCTTAGTTTTGGATGCCAAACTCCATAAGGAAGAAAGATTATGGGGTATAGTTACTCAAGGTGTTGATTTTTTCATTCACTCAATAAATATTTATCTAACACCTTAATTGGGCATGACACTACTCTTCTAGCACTAGAAACCCAATGATAGGAAGATAAAAATAAAAAGATTCCTATTGTTATGGAAGTTATAGTCCAGTGAAGGGTTCAGGCAGTAAACACAAAAAGAAGGACAGTGTTGCTGAATTGTGATGAACCAAGCTGAGTAAAGATTATGGTAAGAAAACTGGATTTTATCCTTGGTGTGAATAGGAAGCCATTTGAGATACTTAAGTCAGAGACTGATACATGATTTTTATTTTTATCTGTTAAAAATATCCCTCTGATTTATGGTATGCAGAATGTACTACAGTGGAGAAGGGAGGTAGGGAGTCAATTAGAAGGCTTTTATAGAATATTAGAAGAGAAATTGATGATCACTCAGGCTAGACTTGGGGCCATTGAGAAGGTGAGAAGTGATCATACTCTGGCTGTATTTAGGAAATAGTGTCAATAAGACTTAGATTTGGTGGTAGAAGCAGGTAGTGAGGAGAAGAAAGAAAATCAAGGATGATTTCTGCTTTGGCCTGAACATCTGGTTGACTAATGGTCCTAAAAACTGAAATGAGGAAATCTAGGGGTAAATCAGAATTTGGTTTTAGGATATGTTAGACTGTGGATGCCTGTTAGTCACAAGATGAAGTTGAGTCAGATATCAGATTATGAAAGCTAAAATTTTAGCTAACATTTCAGTGGCTCTGTTTATTCTAGTTGAGATGGGTAGCCATCCAACTGGAAACATAAGCTAGTAGTCTCTAATAGTTGTCAAGTAGTATAACCTCAAACTTCCTAATGCCCAATGCTATTTATGAGGATTGCCTAAATTATTTGCAATAATTATACAAAATTCACATTTACTGCCCTAGTACCAGCCATGCACAAGTATCTATGCCAGTGAATTCACTATTTAATTGTACTTCATGGCATTTGGTAGTAGAATACAGGGAACCTAAATACATTATTTGGACTATGGAAGGACAGATTCTCTGAGTAGATTTGGTCAGTATACTGAATACAAGGGAATATTTTGACATGTGACTTCACATTTGTAAAGTGTTGCCCTTTTGGTGTTTCCATCTCACCTTAGAAAACCCACACTGATCTTAGAGAAAGTTCCTAACACTAATGAAAGAGGATATTCAAGAGAGAAATTAATAATAAAGTTCATTGATAATTTTAATTGCAATAGATGAACTAATAAAAAAATAGGCTAGATGAAGAACACCCACTTTCAACAGAATTCATCTGATTGCAGATCATTCTCAAATTATGATGGGGTTATATCTTGATAAACCAAGGATTTAATACACTTAACCTACTCAACATCATAGCTTAGCCTGCCTTCTCTTGGAGGTCCTCAGAAAGAACACTTCATTAGCCTATATTAGGGAAAAATCACCTAACACAAAGCCTATTTTGTAATGAAGTGTTGAACATCTCATATAATTTTTGAATACTGTAAAAACAATTCTTATATGTGTACAGAATGGTTGTAATTGTATTGGTTGTTTACACTTACTATTGTGTGGGTGACTGGGAATTGTGACTTGCTGCTGCTGCCCAGCATCACAAGTGAGTATCCTACCACTTAGCCCAGGAAAAGACTAATGAGCAAAGGGGGAAAAAGAGAGAGAAGCAAACCAAGAAATGGGTCCTTAACTATAGAGAACAAACTGATGGTTACCAGAAGGGAGGTGGGTGGAAATACGAGTTAAATAGGTGATGGGGATTAAGGAGTGCACTTGTGATGAGCACTGGGTGTTGTATGGAAGTTTTAAATCACTATATTATACACCTGAAGCTAATATTACACTGTATGTTAACTAAATGAAATTTAAATAAAAACTTTAAAAAAGAATTCTGCCTAGCACAGTTACCTTCTCTAAAATTAAATTTGCTAATAAACACAGCTACCTCATCTATAAAAATAAACAATATCTACTTCAATGGATTGTTACAAGAATTAAGATGATGTTTATTTAGCCACTGTGAATTCCCATCTAGTCCTTCTCTGTTTTCTTTTATGATCAAGGAGTTTGGGTTTCTCTTGTTTACCTGCTTTCATTAATTACATTTCCCCCCACATTCTTTTTCTTTCTTTACCATTTCCTAATTCTCTTTTCACCATTTTTAAACATTGGTCCATCAAAGGTGACTATGTATATACCATTAGGAAAGGTTATGTTATTTCTAAGTATTCACAATGTTTAATCAGTTCACTTGTAAATGGAGATACCAGGTTAGGAATGCCAATTCAGGACTTGTTAAACACCAAGATATTGTTCAAGAAAAATCAGAAATTGGTTAATTCAGTCCCATTTGGAGAGACGATACAAGAATTATATTTAATCAGACTATAGACAGTCCCCAACTTACAGTGGTTCAACTTAACAATTTTCCAAACTTATGATGGTGCAAAAGCAATTTATTCATTCAGTAGAAACTGTACTTCAGAACTTGAATCCTTTTTTTTTTTTAAGATTTTATTTGACAGAGAGAGAGAGGAAACACAAGCAAGGGGAGTGGGGGAGGGCGAAGCAGGCTCCCCGCAGAGTAGGGAGCCTGTTATGGAGCTCAATCCCAGAATTTGAGCTGAAGGTAGATACTGAACTATTGAGCCACACAGGTGTTCCAAGATTTCATTCTTTTTTTGTGGCTGAGAAATACTCCATTGTGTATGTATACCTCATCTTTATCCATTCATCAGTCAGTGGACATTTGAGCTCTTTCCATAATTTAGCTATTATAAACATCAGGGTGCGTGTGTCCCTTTGACTCAGTATTTTTGTAGCTTTTGGGTAGATACCTAGTAGTGTAATTGCTGGATCTTAGGATTGTTCTATTTTAACCTTTTAAGGAACCTCCATACTGTTTTCCAGAATGGCTATACCAATTTACATTCCCACCAACAGAGCAAGAGGGTTCCCCTTTCTCTACATTCTTTTTTTTTTTTTTTTAAAGATTTTATTTATTTATTTGATAGACAGAAATCACAAGTAGGCAGAGAGGCAGAGAGAGAGGAGGAAGCAGGCTGTCCGCAGAGCAGAGAGCCCGATGCGGGGCTCGATCCCACGACCCCGGGATCATGACCCGAGCCGAAGGCATCGGCCTTAACCCACTGAGCCACCCAGGTGCCCCCTTTCTCTACATTCTTGTCAACATTCGCTGTTTTCTGTGTTATTAATTTTAGCTATTCTGACAGGTGAGAGGTGATATTCTATTTTAGTTTTGATTTGTATTTCGCTGATGATGAGTGATACTGAGCACCTTTTCATGTGTCCATTGACCATCTGTAAAAATGGCTCTTCATGTCTTCTGCCCATTTTAATTGGGCAGGGTGTAAGAAAGTGGTCTAGTTTCATTCTTTCCATGTTGCTATCCAGTTTTCCTAGCATCATTTATTAAAGAGACTGTCTCTTTCCCGTGGATATTCTTTCTTGTTTTGTCAAAGATTAATTGACCATGTAGATGGGGGTTCATTTCTGGGTGTTCTGTTCCATTGATCTATGTATCTGTTTTGTGCCAGTACCATACTATTTTGATCACTACAACTTTGTGATATGACTTGAAGTCCAGAATTGTGATGCCTCCTGCTTTGCTTTTCTTTTTCAAGACTGCTTTGGCTATTTGAGGTCTTTTGTAGTCCCATGCAAATTCAGGATTCTCCTAGTGTACAGGCTTGGATAATCCCCTCCCTTTGAGTTGGAGTAGAACTAGTGAATGAATATGTGATGGAATATCATTCCTGTGATAATAGTATATAGTAAAGATAAAGGAATTTTCAAGATGAAATTAGGAGCCAAGACCAATCCCTGGCAGATAGTAAGAAAAGGAAGGTAAGGTTATAAAAAAATTTGAATTCTACTAACAACCAATGAACTCAGAAGAGGACTTCAGCCCCTGATGAGACTGCAGCCTCAGCCAATAATTTTATTTAGCCTTATGATACTCTTGAGCAAAAAGAGAACTCACTTGTGTGATATTATAAATGGATGTTGTTTTAAGTTTCCAAGATTTTGGTAATTTTTTACACAGTGATGAAAACCAAATATAGTAATGAAGTAAAAAATTGTTAATAGTTTGGCAGTTTTGTTCCCTTCGTTTTAGACTTCCTGAAGATACAGTTAGGTTTATTTAGTGAGATTTTATTATAGACCTGGCTTTTTATGAGTTCCTATTCGTAATGTAGGAAAGCAAGTATAGTTTTCTTGTATTAACTTTCTATAGCCTTGTTTCACAGACTACTCTCATGGCTTATGCTTCTATAATTGTCCTTACCCTTCATGATATCTTTTGTGAAGGAAATGACTGAAAATGAAACAAAAGGAGTTAAAACCATGAGCACTGCTTATCACTTTAATTCTCTTTCCTTTTAATCTCACTAGGAAAACTTCTGAGAAGTTTCTAAGTAGAGAAGGCAAAGCAAACATATAATATATGAGGGAATGGACTAAGATAAAAAAAGAAGGGAGTTTTAACCCAAATATATTTCTAATGTTGGCAGGTTCAGAAAATGCACCATTTTCCTGCTATGAAGAAATACACTCTCAAGCTGATAGGTTTGGGAACTGTGGTAGAAAAAGAGGTGAATATCAATTCTGTGCATTGAGGTATGCTATGCAAATATTAGAGATACTTTTCTTATGTTCTATAAGATTCTATTTTCAGTTTTTTTCTATATATGTCATTCATTCCAGTGGTTTCGAGTATCACACATGTGTATGGGAGTGAATCTTAAATCAGATTCTGTAGCCCTGACATCTTTCTTATGCTACATGCTTAAATTTCTGTCTAATTTTTATACATTTGTATGTGGGTGATCATTAGGCTTCTAAATTCAATTCAAGATTGAACATAATAATATCCATTATGATCTTCCTATTTGAATCTTCTCATTTTTCCTTATAAAAATATTATCTCCATTCACTTCATTGCATGCTCAAGCTGAAGACTGCTCCATGTCTATAAAAAGAAATTAAATTTCTTCTGCATCTGAAGACCAAGCTCTTTGATATTTTGGTCATGAATTTATTTATTTATTTATTATTTTTTTAAAAGATTTTATTTATTTATTTGTTAGAGATAGAGAGAGAGAGCGAGCATAGGCAGACAGAGAGGCAGGCAGAGGCGGAGGGAGAAGCAGGCTCCCTGCCGAGCAAGGAGCCCGACGTGGGACTCGATCCCAGGATGCTGGGATCATGACCCAAGCCGTAGGCAGCCGCCCAACCAACTGAGCCACCCAGGCGTCCCGGTCATGAATTTATTTTAACAAACATTTATTAAAAATCTATATGCTAGTCACTGGGCTAGCTCTTTGTTAGCAAAGCATACATGACCCTTGTACTGTAGCATTTGTACACTGGTAAACATGCCATGTAGTTGTTTCCTTGGTTTGTTATGTTTTTACTTTGTTTACTAATACCTTATTCTCTGCCTATTGAAATTCTACTAATAAGTTTTGACTCAGATGGTATCTTATCCATGAAGTTTTCCCTAATTGCTAAGTTAGAATGTGTCCTCATCTTAAATCTCGGTAAGAATTATTTTATTTTATTTTATTCATAGCACCTTTAATGGGATTTATAATACATTTAGTATTAAACTGTAAGGTCCTTGAGGGTAGGGGTCACAACTTATTTATCTTTCAATCCCTCTACAGAGGGATATGAAATACGAGTGAATTGATTATTTGAAAATAAATATATACATCTGCACAGGGAATAAAAGACCACTAATGCCATTGAAAGATAAGCTTACAAGCTTATAAGAATATTTACTTTAAATGTTAGTGTTAAAAAAAATAAATGTTAGTGTTAAAATGTTACATTTTCTCTAGTAGCATTTGATATAAATGGAGAATCGTCCTTTTTTTGGTCAAAGGAAGCAAATCTGAAGCATTCTTAATAAATGTCTAATGTGTAATAATTATATAATTTTATTATGTTTACAGGAATCTTCAATGTGGAAGATTGGTTTGTACTTATCCTACTCGAATTCCTTTTTTCAAAGAAAGTGGTGCTGTGATTTATGCTTTTGTTGAAAATAAGTTATGTGTAACCCTAGACTACCTGTCGACTCAATCAAAACAAGATCCAATGAGAATCTCCAGCGGCTCTTTTTGTGATACAGGAAGGGTAAATGGTTTAAAATCTGTTTTTTAAACTCTAGTTTTATTCATTTCTTTAATAAATATTGTCATTTAAGTATCAAACTTCATTTCTAGTGCTATGTAACTTAAAGTATTTAGATAAGAAGAAGTTTTGTTTCATTTTGTCTCCAGATATTAAGAGGGTAATGGGAATGTTTGATCTTTTTCAGAATTTCGGTATTATGGCCAAGGAAACTCCAAGTATTTTGGGGCCGGAGTGTGGAGGGGAGAGATCTTGGGAATATATTAAGTATTCCATAGCATGGAAATTCACTTTTCTCCTTAGAGAAGAAAGAAGAAATACCACTTAGTAATATATATCCCTTTGTAGCCCAGTAGATAATTAGGTCAGGCTTCTTAAAATCAAATTTTCAAAACTAATTTTTTTGACATTTTGCAAGTTATATAACAAGTCTGAGGTACTACAACTGTATGTAAAGTGGGGATAATAATAGCATTTACTCAATGGGGTTATCTCAAATATAAAATGAAATAACTGTAAAGTGTTTAGTATGATGCCTGGCACCATGGTGAGATGGTGAGAGCTAAATATAGACTGGCTATTATTATTGATTATTATAATTAATTATCTTTGAGGCTAACCCAAATCTGGAGAAAACATAGAAGGAATATATTTACTTCAAAATATCATTTAATTCCTGACCAAATCTTTGCTTATGAGGAACCATAATATAGTATATGCTGTAGGCATTAAAGACTAAGATGGGTGTGCATCTATATTCTGATGTTTCCACTTAATAGATGATTTTGAACAAATTATTTAATATGTGAAATTGTAAATGGTAATAGCCTCTTCTGGTGGTTTTATAGTTTAAATGAAATTTCCTATAGGTATACTATGTAGTCTTCTTAGTATATGTACTGCCGAATTGAATACAGTATGTAGTCTTCTTAATAATGACTTCTTCGTGCCTCAGAGTCATAAATGCCTCCTCAATGGAGGTATATACCAAGGAGTTCAGTAGATGTATTTTGGCCATGGAGCCAAAACAACTAAAAAATGAAACCTGGTCAACAAATGATTTGATATAATTCAGTTGATAATTTAGTAAGAATAGAATCCTTTTTTTTTTTTTAAAGATTTTATTTATTTATTTGACAGAGAGAGAGATCACAAGTAGGCAGGGAGGCAGGCAGAGAGAGAGGAGGAAGCATGCTCTCCGTGGAGCAGAGAGTCCGATACGGGGGCTGGATCCCAGGATCCTGGGATCATGACCTGAGCCAAAGGCAGAGGCTTTAACCCACTGAGCCACCCAGGTGCCCCGGGAATAGAATCCTTTTTATAACATGGACAATCCTCAGTGATAATGCATGAGAACACATTATATGAAGTAATTTTTAATCACATGTGATGAAACATCCTTGGCAATTTCTTTTTGTCAGTAGCATCCTTATATAATAGGACTCTTCATCTCAGTTTCAAGTGAGGCAAGCAGACAATAAAGACCACATTAGGAAGAGAGTTGTTAGACACACCAAGAACTACTGAGAAAACTTAACACACACAGTAAAGGATTAAAAGGTATAGTTTGGATTTAGAAAGGGTTTTGTGAGCCCATTTCTTTGAAGAGAGTTGTGCTGTGCTATAATGTTTAAAAGGAAATAATTTTCACATACAATATTTCATTTTAATCTCAAATATCAAATTCTTTAGAAAAAGTATGATTATAGTCATATAAGAACTACAACTATAGAAGTTAATATTGCTTATAAATATTGGAGTTGGGAATATATCATTAATCCTCTGGTTATTGCACTTTAAATACAAAGGGGTTATATCTGGATGTTTCATACATTACGTAATAGAATATTAGATATGTATAGCATATTTTTGAGATTCCTATTGTGGCACCTGGGTGGCTCAGTGGGTTAAGCCTCTACCTTTGGCTCAGGTCATGAACTCAGGATCCTGGAATTGAGCCCCGCATCCGCTCTCTGCTCAGCAGGGAGCCTGCTCCCCCACCCCCTGCCTGCCTCTCGCCTACTTGTGATCTCTGCCTGTCAAATAAATAAATAAAATCTTAAAAAAAAGACTCCTATTATCTTTATTAGGGGACTCTAATAATAGCTCAAATTTGATTAAAACTTAATATATGTCTTGATTATATTGAATTGGTTTTCTTTCAATATAAACTTTTGGGGGCACCTGGGTGGCTCAGTCATTAAGTGTCTGCCTTCAGCCCAGGTCATGGTCCCAGGGTCCTGGGATCGAGCCCCACACTGGGCTCCCTGCTCAGTGGGAAGCCTGCTTCTCCCTCTCCTACTCCCCCTGTTTGTGTTCCCCCTCTCACTGTATCTCTTTCTGTCAAATAAATAAAATATTAAAAAAATATATAAACTTTTGATATATGGAACAAAAAATAAAATTGGAAGATGTGAACTGTGCTCTTAGGGATAGTTTTGTTAGATTTCAGGGTATTACAATAAAAAGTGGTTATATGGTTATGATTTTTGTTGGTCTTATTTTATTTGTACCTTCTACTTCCCTATACTGAATTATTTTTTAAAACTAATTTTTAGAAAAGATTTAGGTTCACAGCAAAGCTGAGAGGAAGGTATAGAATTCCCATAGACTCCCTTGCTCCCTACAAACATAGTCTCCCCTATTATCAACAATCCCCTACCAGAGTGGGACAGTTTTTACAACTGATGAACCTACACTGACACACCATTATCACCCAGTCCACACTTTACATTAGACTTATCTGAAACCCCCCCCCCCCAGTACTTGGAGATTAAACAGACATTTTTAAATAGCACATGTGCCAAAGGAGACATTTTAAGAGAAATTTAAAAATATTTTGAGCTCAATGAAAATGAAAACACAACATATAAAAATTTACAGGTTATAGCAAAAGTAGTACTTAGATTGAAATGTATTACATTGAATGGTTGGTCTTATTATATAAAATCACTGATTGTAATGTTAAGACAGTTGGATTCCTGTAACATGGAAAAAGTTTTTTTGTATTTTTTCTTTTTTTTAGATATGTGTAAATCACGAATGTGTAGAATCAAGTGTCATTATAAGTCAATCATACTTTTGTTCACAGAAGTGCGGAGGACATGGAGTAAGTAAGCACAAAATTTACGTTTCCCCAAATCACATCTATCTTGGATACTTTATAGCATAATTTAACTAAGTTATTTAACATTTATCATGTTTCTTTTATTTGAGAGTCTGTGTTGTGTCTTGCTTATGTGGAGTTAAATTGGGTCACTAAATTTGTAACCAAAGGTACTATTAGAAAACATTATATAGAATTAAATTGTTAATGACCTTATAGATGGCTTTCTTCAGAGGTATTCAATGAATACATTCACCTGTTCATTAAGGGAAGATAATTATGCCATAATTTGTGTGTCTCTGAATATGTGCTGTGAGGAAAAACTTTTGGGTTTATCCTCCTTTTTAAATATACTGTTTCTTTAGCAGTTTTAAGTTCATAGCAAAATTGGGAAGTACACAGATTTCCTATTTACCTCCAGCCCCAATACACACAGCTTCTCTCACCATCAATGTTCTCCACCAGAGTGGAGTACATTTGTTACAATCATAAACCTATAAAACACCATTATCAGTCAAAGTCCATAGTTTACATAGAGTGTGCTCTTGGTGTTGTTTGTTCTACCTGGTTAGACAAATGTATAATGGCTGGTATCCATCATTAGTGGTATCATATAGAGTAGTTCCATAGCCCTAAAAATCTTCTATGCTCTGTCTACTGATCCCTCCAGTCCTCCTACTCCTGAGAACTATCAATCATTTAAGTGTCCCCATAGTTTTGCTTTTTCCAGAATGCCATATAGTTGGAATCTTATAGTGTGTAGCCTCTTCAGACTGGTTCCTTAGCTTAATAATACACATTTAAAGTTCCTTCATGTCCTTCCCTGGCTTGATAGCTCATTTCTTTTTAGTGTTACTATTCCGTTACTTGGATGTTAGCATAACTTATTCATTCACCTACTGAAGATAGGTATCTTGGTTGTTTCACATTTTCAGTTATAAATAAAGCAGCTATAAATATTCATGTGCAGTTTTTTATATGGGAATAAGTTTTCAGCTCATTCGGGTAAATTCTAAAGACTAATTACTGGGGACCCCTGGGTGGCTCAGTCGTTTAAGCATCTGCCTTCAGCTCAGATCATGATCTCAGGGTCCTGACTGAGGCCTGCATCAGGCTCCCTGCTCAGCAGGGAGTCTCCTTCTCCTTCTCCCTCTGCCACCCCCACCCCACTCATGCTCTTTCTCTTTCTCTCTCTCTCAAATAAATAAATAAAATCTTAAAAAAAAAAAAGCAAAGGTCAAAAAACCTTCATTTAGGTCTTTTGGTATGATTTTGTCTTAGTCTTTCATTTGGGATGTATTCCTTTTCTATTCCTTTTGTCTAACACTCTGTGTTTGTTTTTATGTATTAGGGAGGTCAGCTACATCTCCTGGTCTTGAAAGTAGTAGCTTTGTGTAGAAAAGGTTTTGTGGTGCCTTGTAGCGCAATGCCCCTTGGTCACCAGAAGCAGCACTCTAAGTGTGTCTTCTGTGTGGATTGCATGTACTCTGCTATGGTGGCTGAGCCATATTTGCCTCAGCCCAGCAAGCTGCAATGACCTCCTCTGCCTATTGTTGGCTCACTGAGCAGGGTTTGGTTCCTGTGCTGTTAAGAGACCTGTCTGAGGTCACCACAGGTTCACTGGTAGACAGGATTGGCAATCAGACTAGGTGCCGGCAGTCAGCCTCCGTGCTACAACTATGGGTGCACCAAATGGAGAGGCTTGCTCTTTATGTGGCCAACTGAGAGGTTTTTGTTAGTGGGTGGGGCTGGTAGATCAACTAGACCATCCACAATTAGCTTTTTTGCCATGGTTGCAAGCATGCCAAATGGCAGAGCTTGCTAAGTGTGCAGCCAGCTAAGAGGCCTGGCTGGAGCTATATGCTGGTGTGTGTGGCTATCTTCATTTTCCCCAGGCAGAAGTTACTCTGGAGAAGCACTCTTTTCTGCTGGGGTTGCTTGCAGGGTGAGGCAGGGCAGGAGCTGCGTTGGAGAGATGCTTGCTACAGCATGCAGGTCAGATAGGGCAGGTCTGATGGGGGATGTGGAGACAGGGAATGCAGTGCTAGCTAGATAGAAGGAAAAAGCACTGGCTCTCACAAGTGTCAGCTGTCTAAGCTGGGGGAGGTGAAGAGAAATGGTGCCCACCAGCAATTTTATTCCTGGAGGGACCTACTGAAGATACTATACATATTTTAAGATAAGTAAATGAACCTTCTTCATGTATATCCTAGGCACTTTTCAAACTATTGCTTCTGTGCTGTGTTTCAGGTCAAATTATTTATTATGCTGACTCTTTAAGGGTGGGGGCTCAGTTTGCTATCATCCTCTAGCTCTCCCAGGTTAAACCCTGATGATTTTAAAAGTTCCTAAAGTTAAGCCCCACCAGTTTTCAAAGCTACATGTTATGGGGACTCATCTTCTCAATGCAGGTCCCTGGTGCCTTGGATGCCTGGGGTGCAAGGCCAGAGTCTGATCCTCTACTTCTTTGTACTTGGGGTGTTCCTCCTGTTTGTGGTTAGTCTCACTAGGGCTTTGGTTCCCAGCTACATCTCTACCCCTCCTGCCCTTTTTAATGTAGTCTTCTCTCTATGGTGGATCATCTGTTCTGCCAGTTTTCAGGCCATTTTCAGAGTTAGTTGCATATATGTAGCTGTTATCTCAGTGTGTCTATGGGATGAAGTGAGTTCACATTCCTTCTACTCCACCATCTTCCCTGAACCTCTCCTATTTTTTCTTTAAATAGACTTTCAGTTCGGTTTTCTTCACTTTCTTCTGGAACTCCAATTATTCTAATATATATGTTTGATGGTTTCCCATTAGATCATGTGTTATTTTCTTCATTGTTTTTCATTCTGTTTTCTTTGTTCTACTGTAACTGGATTATTTAAAAGTTCCTATCCTCTGGATCAACAGTTCTATCTTCTGTTTGTTTTATCCTGCTGTAGGTGCTCTCTATTGCATTTTTTTTTATCATTTATTACATTCTGTATCTCTGGAATTTTTTATGATTTCTCTGATAAATTCCTCAAAATAGCTTTGTTGAATTCTTTTTTTGGCTAAATTGCCAAATTCAGTGTTTTGAGTTCAGTTACTGAAGTATTATTGTTATCTTTTGGTAATAACATGTTTCCAGGATTGTTCATGTTCCTCGAGTTTTGTGTTCTCTTTTCACATTTGAAGTAGTCAGCTTCTTAAATCTTTACTAGTTGTCAGCAGGTAGGAGATAATATTTGCTGGCCTTACTTATATCTGGGTCTTTCTACAACCTTGTATGGATATACTTGCTCCATATTTCTTGCACCCTCTTGTGGCAGAATTCTTAAGCTGGTATGTCTTCCTTGTTTCTTAAAACATACCAAGTAAGCAGCTGGAAAACTGTTTTCTAGAAAATGTGCTACAGCTTAAGTTTGTGATCTCTCTTGTTTAAGGAACCTGCCCTGATTTTCTGAGGGTACTCCTTGTCTACCAGAGCTTTTTGCTGCCACACTCAGGAACACACACAAGGAGCAGGCTGCAGAGTGTGCGGAGTTAACACTTGGGGTGTTTTGGGTGCCTGTGGATTAGGTAAGGGGTAATCTTTTGTGAGGATCTCCCAGCAACTTATGGGCAGGCTTCCTCCTGGAGTAATGAAAGCATATTGCAGGAACTGTGTCCCTTTAATGCCCTTTGAGAGACTTACCTGCCAATTTCCTGATTTTTTCCTCCCCCTCAGTTGCGGAGATTCCTGCCTCAATACTCTGGGTGTTGTGGGAGAGAAATGGATTTCTCCAATTGTATCCTGTACAGCTGGGTTAGCTGAGGGCTTACTCACTACTTTCTCTTTTCTCTGTAGAAGAGGTCACTGCTGGCTAGTTTGGCCCTGGACTATGTGCCATTGGGGGAGGGATGGCACTGCAGATACTCTTACCCTCTTCAGTGCATCTGAACTGTTATTTTATTTATTTTATTTTGAGGGTGATGCTTTAAAAGAATGCAGGAATCTATTTTTGGGAAACTATTCCTGGGAAGACTTCTGTAAGGCTCTCTTTTCCATCAGTTTCTGCTCACATCTGCACTCTGTGTTATCACCAACTGCATATTAGAGGAGCTGAGTCCTCTTCACTGGCTCCTTCTGATTCCATAGCCCATGCTCAGGTCTGTCTGCCTATTACCTGATTCACAAGTGGGCAAGACTCCTCCCAGGCTCCTTGGTATGTAGTGCCTGATTCCACAACTCTCAGAGAGGTACTTTTGTTCATAGATGATGCTGAAAATTAGTTGTTTTTATAAAGGGGGAACAAAGGGGAGGGAGTTCTTATGAGACAGTAATTCTTTTGTCAAACCCAAAGCCAGTTTTATCTCTTCCTTCCCAATCCTTATACCTTTTATTTTCTTATCTTGTCAATACAATGTTGTAAAGAGGGACTTTCTTGCCTTTTTCCTGATCTTAATGGAAAAGCTTTAATCTATTGTTAGGTATAATTTTATCTGTCAGGTTTTTAAAAAAGATATTCTTTTATCAATTTGAGGAAGTTTCCCTCTATTTAGAGCTTTCTGATATCATTATCATTATGGGGTGTTCATCTTTGTTAAATAATTTTCTGCAATTATTGATATGGTCATGTGATTTTTTCTTTTTTAGTTGTTGATATATGATGGATTACATTAATTGATTTTCAAGTGTTTAACCATCCTTGCATACCTGATACTCACTTGCTCATGTTATATAATACTTCTTATACATTAATGGAATTAATTTGCTAATATTTTGTTGAGGATTTTTACATCATTTTTCATGAGATGTATATCTATAGTTTTTTTATAATGTCTTTGTCTTTGGTATTAGGGTAATGTTGGCCTTATAAAAGAAGTATTCACTCTACTTCTAATTTCTGAAAGAGATTATAGGGAATTGGTATAATTTCTTCCTTAAATGTTTGGTAAAATTCATTAGTTAACCCAACTGGACTTATGCTTTCTGTTTTGGAAGGTTATTAATTATTGATTTAATCTCTCTTTTAATGCCTTCAGAATACCCTGCTAAAGTTGCCTAGTTTTTTTTAAACAGTCACCAATCTAAACTTTTAAATTTTATATTACATTATTGTATTTTAAAATTTTTATTCAAGTATAATTAACATACAGTATTATATTAGTTTTGGGCATACAATATAATGATTCAAACATTTTATGTATTACTCAGTGCTCATCACAATAAATTTACTTTTAATTTCTTTCATCCCTTTTACCCAACCCCACCTAGCTCCCCTCTGGCAACCAGCAGTTTGTACTCTGTATCTAAGAATCTGTTTTTTGTTTGTCTTTTTTCTTTATTAATTTGTTTCTTAAATTCAACATGTGAGTAAAATCATATGGAATTCATCTTACTCTGACTGACTTATTTTATTTAGCATTATACCCCCAAGGTCAATCCATGGTGACCTGATTTCTATGGGCACACCAAATGGAGTGTTTACTCGTTTTTATGACTAAAATTCCTTTTTATATATGCATATATATAATATATATTTTATATATATGTATTCCTTTATATATAATAAATATATATGATAATATGTATTATATATATTATATATATTTTCACACACACACACACACGTACACACACACCATCTTCTTTATCCATTCATCTGCTGATGTATACTTGAGTTGCTTCCATGTCTTGGCTATTATAAATAATACAGCAATAAACATATATATATATATATATATATATGCATATATGTTTTTGAATTAGTGTTTTTGTTTTCTCTGCGTAAATACCCAGTAGTGGAATCACTAGATCATATAGTATTTCTGTTTATAGTCTTTAGAGGAACCTCCATACTCTTCTCCACAGTGGCTGCACCAATTTACATTCCCACCAGCAGTGCACAAGGGTTCTTTTTCTCCACATCATTACCAACACTTGTTATTTCTTGTGTGTTTTATTTTAACCATTCTGACAGGTATACAGTGATATCTCATTTTGGTTTTGATTTGCATTTACCTGATGATTAATGATGTTGAACATATTTTCATGTGTGTGTTGTCCAGCTGTATGTCTTCTTTGGAAAAATGTCCATTCATGTCCTCTGATCATTTAATTGGATTGGTTTCTTTTTTTATGTCTTGTTGTATAAGATATTTTATATTTTAGTTACTAAACCTTTATAGACATGCCATTTGCAAATATTTTCTCTCGTTCCATAGGTTGCATTTTTGTTTCTTGATGATTTCTTTTGCTGTGCAGAAGCTTTTTATTTTGGTATAGTCCCAATAGTTTGTTTTTGCTTTTGTTTTCCTTGCCATAGGAAACATATGTAGAAAAAGTTGCTTTGTCCAGTGTCAAAGAGATTATTGCCCATGTTCTCTTCTAGGATTTTTATGGTTTTAGTTCCCAAATTTAGGTCTTTAATCCATTTTGAGTTTATTTTTGTGTATGGTGTGATAAACTTATCCAGTTTCATTATTTTCATGTAGCTGGCCAGTTTTCCTAGCACTAATTATTGCCTCTTCTATTATAAATTAATTGACCATTTAAGGGTGGGTTTATTTTGGTCCCTCTATGCTGTTCTATTGATATACATGTCTGTTTCTGTGCCAGTACTGTACTGTTTTGATTACTACAACATTGTAGTATATCTTAAAGCCTGGGGTTGTGATACCTCCAGCTTTGTTCTTCTTTCTCAACCTCTCATTGGCTGTTCAGGGTTTCTTGTGTGTCATACTAATAATTTCAGTATTACTTGTTCTAGTTCTGTGAAAAATGTCGTCTGTATTATGTTGAGAATTGCATTGACTCTGTAGATTGCTTTGGATAGTATGGACACTTTAACAATATTTAGTCTTCTAATCCATAACCATGGAATATCTTTTCATTTACTTGTGTTGTCTTCAAATTCTTTCAGCAGTATTTTATAGTTTATAGAGTATAGGTTTCTCATCAACTAGGTTAAGGTTATTCCTAGATTTTTTGTGGGGAGGGGTGTAATTCTCATGGGATTGTTTTTTTAAATTGCTCTTTCTGCTCCTTGTTATTATATAGAAATACAATTGATTTATGTGTATTAATTTTGTATCTTAAAAGTTTACTGAATTCATTTATTCCTTCAAATAGTGTTTTGGTGGAGTCTTCAGGGTTTTATATGTATCGTATTTTACTATCTGCATAGTGACCAATATGTATGCATTCTTTTTCTTTTTCTTGTCTCATTGATGTGGCTGAAATTGCCAGTACTATGTTGAATAAAAGTAGTGAGATAGGCCTCCTTGTCTTGGTCTTAGAAGAAAAGCTCTTGATTTTTCAACATAGAGCATGATGTTAAGTATAGGGTGAGAGTTTTTATGATAAACTGATATTGAATATTAAATGCTTTTTCTTCATTTATTGAGATGATCATGTTATTTTTGTCTTCATTTTACTAGTATAGTATCACATTGGTTAATTTGGGAATATTGAACCATCCTTGAATCACCAGAATAAAATCCCACTTGGCCAATCTGAATAAATTTTTAAATGTGTTGTTGAATGCTGTTTGCTAATATTTTGTTGAGAATTTTTGCATCTGTGTCTATGAGCAATATTGGCCTATAGTTCTTTTTTAGTTTAATTGTTTTTCTTGTGGTGTCTTCATCTGGTTTTACTCTCTATTAAAGCAGTTCTGGCCTCATTGAATGTATTTAGAAGCTTGCTTTCTTCTTGTAATTTTGGAATAATTTGAAGAGAATAGATATTAATCAATGTCTACTGCATTTATTTTCCATTTATTGTTATCGTTCTTTGTTCCTATTTATGTCTTCCACTGTTTTCCTGTCTTTGTGGTTCTAGTTGAGCCCTTTATATGATGCCGTTTTCTCTCCTTTCTTAACATATCAGTTATACTTCTACTATATGCTAATAGTATATACTATCTACTATCTACTATGTAGTATATACTATATACTGTGTTTACTTTTTTAGTAGTTGCCCTACTGTTTGCAATATACATTTACAACTAATCTAAGTCCAATTTCAAATAACACTGTCCCACAAGTAGTGTAAGTAATCTTATAATAAGTAAATAATCTATTATCTTATTTACCAATCTTCATATCATGCTGTGATTCATTTTACTTACACAAAAGCATATATACTTGTTGTTATCATTACTTTGAATAATCTGGTATCTATTAGATCAATTAAGAACAATAAAAGTTTTTATTTTATGTTCATTTACTCCATCCTTAATGCTCCTTTTCTCTATATGGTAAATTGTGTTGGAAAGTTGGGGGGGGTGATAGAATTCTGTAGTCATATAATTAAGTCTCATTCTTTTAGTGAGCTTATGCCTCTGGTCTGTGAATTTCACAAGTGCTCTTAAGTTTTTTCCTTCTTTTAGGTGGGACAGTATGGCTAGAATACATTGGAATTGGGCATTTCCCTTCCATTATGTCAGTTAGGCTCTGAAAAAAACTCAATAATTTTAGACTCTGGTAAAATAGTTTCTCTTTAAGTTAGGCCTTGTTAAGAACAGAATACTCCTGCATTTTTCAAAACTGGTCCTTTTCTCTTCCTCCTGCTGTGAGTACAGGGAATTTTTCTCTTATATTTTCTGTGAGAATCTGGTTGAGCTCCTGGATGTAAAACTCACAAAAGTATGGGGACACTCTAATAACTAAACCCCCCACCCCCGCAACACACTGAAGTTTCTAACTCTAACAGAGCCTCCAAGTAGTACATCGATGACAGTTTCATTTTTCCTATTCTGGTACTGATTCCCATGTGGGCTTCTGTTTTGTTAAGTTGTGACTGTGTGTATTTGCCTGTGTCTCCAGTTTTGGTGGTGATAGTTTGTTTGTGATCTCACCTTTCTGATGGATATAAGAAGAATTGTTAATTTTCAGCTTATTTAGCTTTTTACTTATTAGGATAGAGTGGTGACCCCCAAGCTCCTCACATGCCAGACAAGGACAGGTGTTCTGTGCTTGTTCTCACAAAAATTTGAATAGCAGGTCTCTGCTGCTATAGCTAGAGAGATATAATTGGGCATGTATAAATGGAAAATTTATTAAAATGCTTTTATGAAAACTGTTCTACTAAAACTTCACAGAAGTCTTCCAGGGCACTGACAGCCAACCCAGCCAATCATATTTCTATATAAATACTGAGATTAAATCATTTGGCATTACAAATACGAGGTACCTATTTGATGAATTGACTGTTAAGGAAACTGACATTGAGTGAATTTGCCTAGGCAAATTGCTTTTATATAGGTTGCCTTCAGAAAATTAGTCAAAAATCACGTAATGGTATAATAACAAATATGAGAATAATAAGAAAAAACAGATTGTAGTGTATAGGAAGTTAAAAAACCCTTCATATTCTATTACAAGTATAAATCATTATCCAAATTAAAAAATATTGTCTGTTGAAAATTTTGTTTCAGGGTTCACAAATTTAAATATGCCAAAGGAGTAAATAAACAGGTAAGGCAAATTTGGTATACAACCATGGACATTAAATAGTTATGTTGCCATTGACACACTAAGTTATGTTTTTTATTGTAGATTATTCTTTTGAATATCTCTGTGCATGCACATGTATATTTATATACATGTATTTTTGGTGATAGGATTACATAATTATGCCAGTGTTATAACGTTAATTTTTGTTTTGTTCTCTTGTTATCAGTCTACCATGTATCATTACTTTTTTATTTATTCTAGACTCATTTATTCAGGTACAGAGCTATATTCATATAGACATGTATTCTTTGATGTTAGTTAGCAAGAGCCCAGAACTGCTAGGCACAATGTAGGAACTCAAATATTTGCTGAATGTATATCTATCATCTATCTATCTATCTATCTATCTATCATCTATTTATCATCTATCGATTGATAATAGCTAGAGAGATACATATAGGTATATCACACTTTTCCATATCTTACTTTTTCGTTCAACAATGCTTCACTCAGATGCTTCCAAATGAGGAGATATAGATTTAATAAGTATCCTTGTATATGTATGTCCTTGAATGCTAGAACCTATGTTGCTGTAGGAAGATCACCAGGAGTGTGACTACTTGGTTGAAGTGTGTATGTATATATGTGTATATATATATATGTGTGTGTATGTATATGTGTATATATATATTCAAAATTTTAATGATAGATTTGTTAAAGCCAAATTATTTTTCACAAATGCCAAAACACTTTTAATTTTACTTACAATGTGAAAAAACTACCTCTTCCCCTCATCTCCTTTATCCCCAATCCTCTTGAGCAATGAGTGTTATAAATATTGCCTTTGAACACTCTGAGCATGTCAAAGAAAACTTATTTGGAGGCTAAATTTGTCTGATAGGTCAATTGTTGACTTGGTAACAATGCAAATTTTCACTCCTTCAAATTCCTAGATACTACTTATTTTCTTTCGTCATAATAAAAGTACTACTTATTTATCATGAAAGACTTTGGAAATTTAGAAATCTAAAGTAGAAAGTAAAAATTAACTATATTTTTTATAATGCAGATATAACTGTTCTCCTGAAAGCTTTGTTTCTTTGTTCCATGCATCTACAAGTGTACATATGTATATATATAAGTATGTATAAATTTGTTCATTCATTCACTAAATATGTTTATGTATATGTGTGTAGCCTCATTCATTTAGTTATTGATTCAACTAAGAAGACATGGTACTATGTACAGAGGGTAACGGCATGATTTCTCTACCCCAAACATTTTACTCCTAAGAATTTTTCCATGTTTTAAACATTGCCTAAAAATTGTTATAGAAAATAATATTATATAACTTTCTTTTAGCCAGTCCCATATGTTCAATATCATATGATGTTTGATTCTTCTTTATTATTGAAATTTGCTTTTGTGAGAAACTTGTATATTATTTCTGTGGGAAAGGTTTCCAGAAGTGGAATATAGAGGGTAAGATACTAATCCCCTTTAAGATCACCTAAAATTTTAAGTGACTTCCAGAAAGTTCATAAATTAATCCTGTGGTAATAAGTGTATGACCATGTCTCTCTCAATTCTTCCTTTCAAGCCCAAGTATTTTATTTTTATTTTTATTTATTTATTTATTAAATTTTTAATTTTTTATTAACATATAATGTATTATTAGCCCCAGGGGTACAGGTCTATGAATTGCCAGGTTTACAACTTCATAGCACATACCTTCCCAATGTCCATAACCCCACCACCCTCTGCCTTGCCCCCTCCCCCCAGGAACCCTCAGTTTGTTTTGTGAGATTAAGAGTCTCTTATGGTTTGTCTCCCTCCTGATCCCATCTTGTTTCATTTATTCTTTTCCTACCCCCCAAACCTCCATGTTGCCTCTCAACTTCCTCATATCAGGGAGATCATATGATAATTGTCTTTCTCTGATTGACTTATTTCGCTAAGCATAATACCCTCTAGTTCCATCCATTTCGTCGCAAATGGCAAGATTTCATTTCTTTTGATGGCTGCATAGTATTCCATTGTATATATATACCACCTCTTCTTTATCCATTCATCTGTTGATGGACATCTAGGTTCTTTCCATAGGTTGCCTATTGTGGATATTGCTGCCATAAACATTTGGGTGCACATGCCCCTTTGGATCACTACATTTGTATCTTTAGGGTAAATACCCAGTAGTGCAATTTCTAGGTCATAAGGTAGCTCTATTTTCAACCTCTTGAAGAACCTCCATGCTGTTTTCCAGAGTGGTTACACCAGCTTGCATTCCCACCAACAGTGTAGGAGGGTTCCCCTTTCTCCACATCCTCACCAGCATCTGTCATTTCCTGACTTGTTCATTTTAGCCATTCTGACTGGTGTGAGATGGTATCTCATTGTGGTTTTGATTTGTATTTCCCTGATGCCCAGTGATGTGGAGCACTTTTTCATGTGTCTGTTGGCCATCTGGATGTCTTCTTTGCAGAGATGTCTGTTCATGTCCTCTGCCCATTTCTTGATTGGATTATTTGTTCTTTGGGTGTTGAGTTTGCTAAGCTCTTTATAGATTTCGGATACTAGCCCTTTATCTAATATGTCGTTTGCAAATATCTTCTCCCATTCTGTCAGTTGTCTTTTGGTTTTGTTAACTGTTTCCTTTGCTGTGCTAAAGCTTTTGATCTTGATGAAGTCCCAATATATCATTTTGGGGCTTGCTTCCCTTGCCTTTGATGATGTTTCTAGGAAGAAGAAGTTGCTGCAGTTGAGGTCAAAGAGGTTGCTGCCTGTGTTCTCCTGAAGGATTTTGATGGATTCCTGTCTCACATTGAGGTCTTTCATCCATTTGAAGACTATTTATGTGTGTGGTGTAGGGAAATGGTCCAGTTTCATTCTTCTTCATGTGGCCGTTCAATTTTCCCAACACCATTTATTAAAGAGACTGTCTATGTCCCTTTGGACATTCTTTCCTGCTTTGTTGAAGATAAGTTGACAATAGAGTTGAGAGCCCATTTCTGGGCTCTCTACTCTGTTCCATTGATCTATGTGTCTGTTTTTGTGCCAGTACCATACTGTCTTGATGATGACAGCTTTGTAAGAGAGCTTGAAGTCTGGAATTGTGATGCCACCAACTTTGGTTTTCTTTTTCAATAATCTTCTGGCTATTCGATGTCTTTTCTGGTTCCATATAAGTTTTAGGATTATTTGTTCCATTTCTTTGAAAAAATGGATGGGATTTTGATAGGCATTGCATTAAATGTGTAGATAGCTTTAGGTAGCATAGACATTTTCACAATATTTGTTCTTCCAATCCATGAGCATGGAACATTTTTCCATTTCTTTGTGTCTTCCTCAATTTCTTTCATGAGTACTTTATAGTTTTCTGAGTATAGATTCTTTGCCTTTTTGGTTAGGTTTATTCCTAGGTATCTTATGGTTTTGGGTGCAATTGTAAATGGGATTGACTCCTTAATTTCTCTTTCTTCTGTCTTGTTGTTGGTGTAAAGAAATGCAACTGATTTCTGTACATTGATTTTATATCCTGACACTTTATTGAATTCCTGTACAAGTTCTAGCAGATTTGGAGGGGAGTCTTTTGGGTTTTCCACATATAGTATCATATAATCTGCATAGAGTGATAGTTTGACTTCTTCTTTGCCGATTTGGATGCCTTTAATTTCTTTTTGTTGTCTGATTGCTGAGGCTAGGACTTCTGGTACTGTGTTGAATAGCAGTGGTGATAATGGACATCCCTGCCGTGTTCCTGACCTTAGCGGAAAAGCTCTCAGTTTTTCTCCATTGAGAATGATATTTGTGATGGCTTTGATGATATTGATGTATGTACCCTCTCTCCCTACACTTTGAAGAGTTTTGATCAGAAAAGGATGCTGTGCTTTGTCAAATGCTTTTCAGCATATATTGAGAGTATCATATGGTTCCTGTTCTTTCTTTTATTAATGTATTGTATCACATTGATTGATTTGCTGATGGAGAACCAACCTTGCAGCCCAGGAATAAATTCCACTTGGTTGTGGTGAATAATCCTTTTAATGTACTGCTAGATCTTATTGGCTAGTATTTCGGTGAGAATTTTTGCATCTGTGTTCATCAAGGATATTGGCCTGAAATTCTCCTCTTTGAAGTGGTCTTTGGTTTTGGGATCAAGGTAATGCTGGCCTCCTAAAATGAGTTTGGAAGTTTTCCTTCCATTTCTATTTTTTGGAACAGTTTCAGGAGAATAGGAATTATTACTTCTTTAAGTTTTTGGTAGAATTCCCCTGGAAAGCCATCGGGCCCTGGGCTTTTGTTTGTTTGGAGATTTTTGATGACTGTTTCAATCTCCTTACTGGTTATGGGCCTATTCAGGTTTTCTATTTCTTCCTGGTTCAGTTTTGGTAGTTTATATGTCTCTAGGAAAACATCCATTTCTTCCCGATTGTCAAATTTGTTGGCATATAGTTGCTCATAATATGTTCTTATGATTGTTTGTATTTCTTTGGTGTTGGTTGTGATCTCTCCTCTTTCATTCATGATTTTATTTATTTGGGTCCTTTCTCTTTTCTTTTGGATAAGTCTGGCCAGGGGTTTATCAATCTTATTAATTCTTTCAAAGAAC